>JAUZSU010112884.1:0-19540 GCA_034780255.1 Parotocinclus maculicauda
TTAAAAAAAAAAACCCGGGACGCCAGGACAGGACGTGAAATACGGACATGTCCCGGGAAATACGGACGTTTGGTCACTCTAACCCTAAAGCAGGTTAATGTGACAGAATAGTGTTGAATTGTCAATTGTTTAAACTTTCTGCACATGCTCAGTTCTTCAATCGTTGGTACGACCGCTGGCAAAGTTGTACAGGTTTGGATTCTAGTCTTTGCCTCTATCCAAATTGTAGTCTTTCCTTGAGGCTTTTTTAGAGGTACATTGCAACGCTTGCAAAGTTTTGACTAGATGTAATAAGAGGAACAGGTAAAACGTACACAGCAGCAGGAGTGTCGCCAGGTTATTTTACTGGCCTGCAAGCAATGTATGTTTTGAGTATAGCCCCAGATATATTTTTTTACATTATGTTACATGTTTAACAATAACGCCTTTATATTTAGTTTAACATAATGCTTAAAATAGAAATGGTCTGATGGTGGGCGTATCAAAGTCAGGTACCGGGTGAAGTAGTGTTGCATATACTGTCTCTGTTTAGGGAATTTCTTTTTATTTATACCCTACTGAATAGTGTAGTGTTTTGCTACAAATTCTAAACAGACATGGCGAGTGTGGTTTAAAAATTGAATGTTAAAATATTAAAAAATAAATCAAATGTGTTCCGATTTGTGTGTGCTCCTGATCATTTCAAATCAGGTGCACCGGTGGTTCTTGGTACTAAAAAAGCTAAGCCTAGATCCCTGTCATAGCTGGCGGTTTGCAGAACATTTTTGTGGTCAGCATTTTGTGGTCACCACACCACAAGTCTCCACACTGCTTCTAATTTGTGGTCTTATTTTTTCAGGCACTTTCACTGCTAACATGTTTACAATATAAAGCACACAGACATATAAACGTCATAGCCAAACATTGGCAGTAGAACTGTATTTCTTAGTAACTCTTAATATGGATATATCCATATTCCACCTCTCTGAACTCCCCAAATGGTTTTCAAACTTTGATAGATAACTTGACTGGCATGCACAAAACTATGAGTTTAGGCAACTTGGAAATGAGTAAGAATGCCAAATGTGAGCCAGGGCTTTTTGTGCAATGTGAGTGCCTGACCTGACCGTTTACCAAATCTACTGTAAAAGCCTCCTCAGAAAAGTGAAGGAAAGTGTAGCCACGAATGAAGACTCAATATTATCACCCCTGTTTTAACTGTAATTTTTAAGTGTCCACAAACCATGGCCATGTAGTGTATCTGGACTGTGTATCAGTAGAAAGCCATTCTTTTCTGTAAACTATAACAAATATGAGTAGTGCCTTAGTGAACAGCAGATATGTCATGTTTCGCCTAGTCAACTTTGTTATATTTTTATTAATATGCATCAATTCCTGCATTTCAGGTTTGCAACACATTCCACAAGTTATGATGGTAAAGCATGTACCATTTTGTAATTGTCATTCATTCTCACAACATGTTAAACACAAGTTCGCACCAAGCATACCAAGTGATTTAGTGTTTCAGGTGTTATTTTGTCAGATTCTTTCTGCTGTCACAATTTATGTACAGTTATGTACATTTTATGTATAATCTGTACAGTACCCATACCCTCTTCTTCTGTAGCCATACCTTTGTGATGTGTGCAGCATGTAGTTTTGTATTGACTTCTTGAATAGTGGACTTCCCTGGAGAAGTGTCAGATGTTGGAAATATGTAAATCCCTTCCAATCTTTCCTTGAAGTTCCATTGTATCATTTCATTATTTTGTAGCAGATAATTTTCTCACTCATTTGTTGACGACCTGGAGATTGTGTTCTCAAAGATACCTCATTACTAGTACTTTTGGAATGTCTTGCATGTCTGATATGCAAGAATAAATGTGTAACAACAAATTAAATGGTGCTAAACAGACAAAACATGAACTCTTGCAGGTTAATTCTGTCTGCCATGAAACAAAAGTCAATGTTAGACAGACTGCTAATATTGTTTGCTTACATTCTCCATGTTGTTGCAACCTTTTTCTGATTTTAGTATATGCATGTCTAGTATTAGGTTGTCCACCTCTGTACATTGTCAGATTGTACTCATATGAGCATATGTGTGTCATCAACTGATAATTGAATTGACTTGATTTTCTTAAGTGCATGTTGACTTATCTTTCTATGCAGAATGCCCTGTGGATCTGTTCTTTGTGCTGGACACATCAGAGAGTGTTGCCTTAAGAAAAACACCTGCAGATTTTTACATCGAACAGATCAAGGACTTCGCCAAGCAGTTCATCGATGAACTTCCTCAGATGTAAGTGACAAATTCATTTACATTAATAGTACAAGTCAAGTCACTTGATACAGTGTGCATTTTTTATTAAGTTATGAACTCTAGTTGTGATGCTCTTAAATGTAACTACTGAATATACAGTATCTTAAATTACTGTTTCTACAAATTAATATTTTCTAAATATTACATTTTATTTTCTTGATACTGATTTCACTTTGTGGACTGTTCAATCTGTGCTTCTCCTTGTGACTAGTCGACAGCCCTGCGACCGCATTGTTACCTGGAACTCTGGTGCTTTGCACTACAGTGATGAGGTCAAGCTCATTAGCTCCCTTGTGGAGCTGAACCCACATAGAGACAAGCTGAAAGAAGAGATAGACCGTATCACATACATTGGCAAGGGCACATACACTGATTGTGCCATCAAAGAAGGTATCGCCGAGGTTCTCCGAGGGTACGTAAAACACACATATATATCACAGTCTTCTAACAGTTTTCCTTTACTCTGTATACAGTAGATGCATAGAGAATGACACAAATGGTGCCCTGTTTTTTACTCTGGCAAATAATGTAATAATGTTTAGGGTCATATATGTAATATTCTGACATTCTGCATCTGTATTGTTTAATTCCCTCCATTAACTCGATGAAGAAAAACAACAATCATTAAGCATTAATTTATCTGGGTGTTCTCCAGTCATAATGGGATTATTAGTTTATGATTATTAGCTTATGGTGATTATGGTTGCATAAAAAGGGTACACTATGTGCTAAGTAGCTATAAAATGATTACCACAAGAGAGCAGATTTTAGATTTTAGGATATAGATTTTAAAATGAAATGTGAAAGTGCAGCTTTTAGATTTTAATATATTTTAATTATTTTATATATATTTTGTATATGGTAAAGTGTTGTAAATAAGCTTGGAATATTGTCCTGATGGTAGAGGAATGGTGTGCACTACATAACAAAGAAACATAGAAATGTAATTCAGAGAAGAAAAAAGATTCCTGGGAGAAAGAGAAATCTGCAAGAACAGATATAACTTAAGGGCAAGCTAAAAAGGTTCTGAAAAGCAATGCATTGGATCATTTATATAAAGCTTTTTCAGGCTGGTAAATCTGACTTATTTTAATTACAGTTGAAAAACTTTTGTTTCAGAACAGAACTGCTGTTTCTTTCAAATATAATTATGCACAACTCACCCGCCCCCACACTGATTCAGAGCAAGTAAATCCTATCAGCAGCAACATACACTCTCTTCATCTTTTTAGAAACCTACTACCTTTACTAAAGTCCCTCTTTTAGGAAAAATGTTTCCAGTCCTACATTATAATCTAGACTAGAAAGCAATCCATCTGCCCAAAAAATAAAGTTCAGTGGGAGTACATGTAAGCTTTATGGAAAGAAAGATTATAAAGTTTCCCTGATTCCCATCAATAGCCATGACAATAAGAACTGTATACAGGTATGCGCCACAACATCTGCTGAAAGTCCACTTACATATACATCTGTGAAGTTATTAACTTACTTAACCCATACAATATATTATCGAATACAATAGCTCGTTTAGTAAAGTACTTAAGTGTCAGCATGAGCAAGCTAAATACTGTGCAACATTAAGCTTACCTCTCAGGTAAAAACGTATCCTGGATCTGTACTCAGATACAAGTACAAGTACGCAGTACAAGAACCTTGTGTGAATCTGGGCCAGTTGCAGATGCATTTCTATTTGAGAATTAGTTTTTACTTGATTCCATTGATTCCATAAGATAACACATCACGGCACATCGTAAATCAGGAAATCTGTAGTACAGGAATATGCTTGACAGTTTTATTCCATAAATGTGTTTATAAGAGAGAGACAAACAGAGAAAAAAAAAAGTTTGTGCGGTTTAATGAGGATCCGAGTAAAACAGGGCACTGTTTGCACCTCAACGGTGAGATAAGATTTTACTCATTTAAATAGTAAAAAAAAAGTATATTTTGTTGTGGTTGGTGTTGATATTAAATAAATAACTGTATGGGATCACTACAGCATCTTGGCTATTTAGTCAATAGTCAATAATACATAGTACTCTTCAGTATCTCATATAGCACTCCTAAGTACAGAATATAATATTGTGTTCAGATAACATCCAGATACAGTTTTACAGAACATATCATGGACGTTAAGTAAATCATACCTGTATTATGATGTTAAAATGTGGCACCTATTATTATTATTACTATTATTATTATTATTATTATTATTATTATTATTATTATTATTATTATTAATAGTATTATTATAAGTATTTTTCTATTGCAATGTCAATGTCCTTGAGCAAAGCCCTTAACCCATAATATCTTGGATCGTAAGATTGTATCAGTTGTAAACCACTATGAACAAGGGCATCTGTTAAATGACGTGAATGTAAATGTCAAATTATCTATTATGAATCGGTAATACAATTTCTTCAATTCAAACTATTGTTTCTGTCACCAGAGGCTCCAACTATCGTGAAAATAAGTACCTAGTGGTTGTGACGGATGGTCACCCTATCAGTGGTTATAAAGAGCCCTGCGGAGGGATACAGGAAGTAGCAAATGAAGCACGGCAACATGGTATCAAAGTGTTTTCAGTTGCCATCAGCCCCGACCAGGAGGTACTACACCCCAAGCTTAATTTTTGCTTTATAAACCGACATAATGAAACAGTATTTAGTTACATTAATAGTTTAAAAATCTCTTGATAATTTACTTGCACTACATTTGGAAACAGAACTTTTAATTTGGACTTAAATTGTTTAAGTAATTCTTTTTTTCATGTTTTTACTTGTTTGTAGCTTACACGATCATATCATGATACACCACAGCTGCTTGTGGCTGTTTATGTATGTTCATGGTTACCTGCCCCACACACTTGTGTATGCTTGTGTGTGTCTGTGTGATTTCACACCTGTGTAGTATCACCCCTTATTATGTGATACAAGAGGGGGCAATCCTATGCATAATGTGTGGTATTAAGTCCTTGTTGGTTGTGTTTATTATGCATTTGCATTTTCTATTAGTTTATATAAGCTTACATTTTTTTGTAATTCAACCTCAACTGTTGTGCCATCATCATCCCGTCTGCTACCTTGGTGTGCAGTTACTTGTGACTGTTCATTTGCACTGTTTTTAAAAATGCCATTTTACACCAAAATCACAAATCCATGCACAAGATGGTTAAAACCTTTGCTAAACTATTACTGCTATTGTAAGAATAACTTTAGATGTATAATTAAGGGGTTCTATAAGCAATTTGTGTTAGTGCTCTCCTCTTTCTGTGATGACACTTAATTACCACCTGTTTAAATATTATATTCTTACTTCTGCTATTTCTCTGTTAGAACACTAGGTTGTCTGTTATTGCAACAGATATTAGGTACAGGCAGAACTTCACTGCTGCAGATGACCTGCAATCCAGCAAGATGAATACGATTAACACAATCATCCACATGATCGTGAGTACCATTGTCAAGCTACAGACATTTTTACTTTGTCACTATTAACTGTTTTTTTTTTACTTTTTTGTCCAAAATCACAAAGCATTTTACCTATTAAACAGAACATTTTACTGGTAATAAAAATAAACAGCAAGGACCAGCATATTTTGTGTTTTGAGCAATGGTTTGGTGGTCAATCAGCTTTACTAGCAAGACCATTTGAGTTCACCAGCTAAATCATCACAAGACAAACGCTAACCAGTATAAATGAACATGGAACAACATGGAATTCACACGGTGCAATAGTCAGCATCCAATACACAACATACACTGTTTTTTGGCAGGGTTGCCACTGAATTTTGTAAAGCAAAGCAGTAAAAACATCCATCCATCCATTCATTATCTTCCAATTAATCCGTGCTACCCACCAAGCTGCGCAATAAAAACAATCAATCAATTATTCAATCAATCAAAAAAGTGTTAATTAAGTTAATAATTTTCCTGTGTCCAGTGAATTCCATGGTAGACTCCACACCTACGGTAACCCTGATTAGAATAAGCAGGCTAAAACTTTCTGAAGCAGATCTGAAACATAAAATCTCTGGCTGAAATAAGTTACTGATAATAACTGAGGCTACTTTTTCAAGAACCTTCAAGTTTTCGTTAATGCTATCAAAAAATTCGTTTAAGGCTACGTAAACAACTGAACAGAACTTCAGATACCTGTTTCTCTGAGATGTGTTTTAAGATTATTTTGAATCCTGTAAGATACAAATAGTTCCCAAAGATAGTTCCCAAACCCTTCCATCCCGATGTACCATAGGCCCTTTAACTTTAGCTAGATCTGTTCACTCTATGCATGTTGTCATTGTTGTGATAAGTATACTGGTCACAAATATGATCACATTATTTCAAAATGCAATTTTTGTGAGCAGTGTAGTTGTTGCATCGTTTCATTGCCAATATTTAACTGTGACAAATTATGATTTAATAATGAATTGAAGTAAATGATGTAATAATACATTTTAGCTTCCGAATTTTAATGGTTTTTATATTGGTTTTCATTTTGTTTACTTTCTGTTTGTTGTTTTCTGTGTTCTCTTTTCTAGACCAATGAAACAAAAGATCTGGTATGCTTGTTTTCTTACCTCCATACATTTAACCTGCTAGTATTTTGTGTTTTATTGTTCTTTAATGTTGTGAAACATTTGATGTAACATGATATAATATGATGTAATTTCCTTACCTTTTTACAGTGCTGCTCAGTTGACTGCAATGTAAGTATCTTCATCGTTTAGACTACTGTCCACACTAAGATCACTGCAGATTCTATACAGTAAATGATATGATAACCATTTTTTTAAATATTTTGACAGGCTCCTCCTGGACCTATTGGACCCAAAGGAGACCTAGGACAAAGAGTAAGTATATAGTGTATGATATTACAGGACAGTGTTGTCTTTCTGTTAATTAATTTTGTTTTTTTCTTTCATATAGCCATGCCTTTACTTAATTACATATCCATCCTTAAAGTCACAATTTAAGGCTTAGCGTTAATGCTCAAAAGAAAATCAATATAAAATTGCCAAATTAAGTTTACTGTATGCCTTATTCATTTGTTTCTTGATTTATTTACTATTTCCGTACAATAATTCATCATCCATTCATCAGACTTCATTGGTAATTTTATTATGCGAAATGTGACACGGATTCTTACAAAAAAAAAAAATTCTAAAATAAATATTTCTAAAAGTTCTTGTGTATTAATGTTGGTCTGTATTATTCCAGAAATGGTAACTGATACAGCAACTGCATAAGCTGGTCACACCTACACTCGTTTGTCTTTACTGTAGGTACTGAAAGTTACTGAAAGTAAATATTTTTTTCAGGGGGAGCCTGGAAGACAAGGGTTGCCTGGAGAGAAAGGAGACACAGGACCTATGGTTAGTACACATATAAAAACCCATCAAATGTCTTTATAAATATAAGTAGCACACATATAGTACACATATTAATTTCACCTTTGTACCTTTTATATTACACTATACATAACTATTCTGAACATCTCGAACAACACCTGCTTGTCTCACTATACTTGTGAGATCATTCCATTGATATTATGATTAGTGGTCAACCGATACGAGTTTGTTAATGGCCAGTGCTGATATTTAGAGAGCAGGGTGACCTACATATATACATATGCAGAATTCTTGCTAGTTGGTAGGCGATAAAATACTTATTTTATGAAATAAAATGCAAATTATTTTTAAAATCATATGATTTTCTGGATTTTTTTAGACAGTTGAAGTGTACCTACGATAAAATATGACAGACTTCTCCATTCTTTGCAGGTGTGAAACCTTGCAAAATCGGCAGTGTATCAAATACTTATTTAATAAGTTGTGCTGCTTTTTAAAAGGACAAACCTGTTTACAGCTCCACATTATTCAAATGTGTGCACATACACTCTTGTTTCTTTGGTCAAGTGTGAGTCATTTATACGTTTAAACTTCATTTATTAATGAATAGCGTAGCGTCCATAACTAAATTAAATCAACATAAATCAAGATCCCTTAATGTATCTTAATGTAACCTCTAAACCTTAATTTAAGTACCCTAAAGCTGTTTTGATCAATCAAATAAAAGTTTATGTAATGTATTTTATGTAAAAAATCAGCGCGACTAAACAGTTCTCACAATCAAAATTGTCAGTTGTTACCGGAACATACATTTTGAAGTATACTGTCCAACCCTACTGAGACAAAGTGCAAACGTACATTTTAGACTTTTATATTATGAGAAATTTGAAAATGTTACTTTGTCATTGTTACCTTATGTTTCTACTGCAAGTTAAATATTTTAGAATATCTCACAAAACATGAGATTTATTTTTTACTACTGCCTGTTGACTGTCTGCCCCATTGTAAAATCCTCCTTCTACTGTTCAGGTAAACCATGAACGCTCAAAAATATTTTATCTTTAAGTGATTCTCATATTAGTTTCAAATACACTAGTCTGATTGATCAGTACATGTGCGGAAATAGCATAGAGAGCATTATAAATTTAATGTTAAATAAACATATTACTAAGTGGCCCATGGGATCTTTCTAATGTGTCTAATGTAAGTGTATGCATGTAATGTAAATTCCAAAATATTTTTAAAGCTATATATTTGTATTCTTTCCTTATTATATGTGGCATGCTTGTCAGGCAAGCAAGTTCTGGAGGTGGTATGTACGAGCATGGGTTGAATGACAGTGGTAAAACATATAGTGGGATACACAATACATGTACAAGCCAGCACTACCAGCACTGCCATTAAAACAGACTAACAAAACAAGGGAAGTTACACAGGCAAAATTAGCTAATAAAGCTCAGGGTCTAGCAGAGCTAAGTAGACTTAAGAGGCTACGGCACTGAAGTCACAGTCACATCAAATAGGTGGGGCCGGAGGATTTGCAGCACAAATAGTTGTGCCTTGTTAATGCTGTTGGTGCAGTTGGCATTGCTTTGTCCAGCAAAATTGTGTTGAGAAGGAAGAACTTTGGGCTAGGACTACTACGCCCTAAAAATAGGGCTATGAAGAAAAAAGGTTATGTGGTTGTCATATTCTCAACTTGAGAAAGTAGTTTGAGAAGCCAATGTGGGGCACTCTCATCCAGTTTGACATGCTTCTGTTCTCCCCCATGAATATGTCACTTGCTACTCAATCATAATAATTGATTTTCCATCTAATTTGCGTAATCAAACAACTTTCTTTGACTTTTCATTTGCTTTTCTGATGAGCCTGTTTAATGAAATAAAATCAAATGTTTTGTGATTGCATTCCCAAAGACCAATTTTCAGATCATTTTAGTGATCACCTGTAGTGATAAACATCCTATCGATTACTTTGTCAGTGTTATCTGTATTTTGCACATTTAATTTATTTCATTATTTGTCTCCAATAATAGGGAAACGATGGTGATCGTGGTCCAATTGGTTATCAAGGCATGAAGGTTAGTGTCTCAAATTTGATTTATGTGAAGATTTACTAAGTGCCCTGTTACTAAACCTACAACTAATTATTTTCATTTGGCCCTAATTTATCTTTAGGGAGACCAAGGAGATAGGGGAAATAAGGTAAGAAATAAATTAGTAGTAGAGAAAATATCACGTTTTAAATTATTGTCCAATACATGCTTATCTAATTCTTTTCTGTATGCAGGGTGAGCGAGGCCACAAAGGTTTCAAGGTAAGGATATGGTCATGCTATAGTGATGTTTTCTGTTAAATTGTTCGCCCCACAGATATTTTCTTCACATTATATGACGTTATATGTATTTCTATAATACTTTCAGGGAGACAAAGGGCAACCTGGAAGAAGTGGAGTTGATGGGCAGAAGGTGCGCTTTTTTGTTTGTTACCTGTCCCAAGTAAAGAGTGTCTGTATTTATTAACTCAAACAATAAAACCAACATCCAATCAATTATAAATAAGCAAGGCCCAGGAACATTCCTGGGTAAATTTATGTGCAATATGTTGTGCATGCAGTCAGGACTAAAAGCAAACCAACAAGAACTACTTTTATGATTTACTAACAAGCAATATTATTTTTATATTTATGAGTTTTATATTTATGTAAAATACACATAAAATAAACATATGTCAAATACATACATATTTACGTATTACATTTTTATGTAATATGCATAAAATGTACGAATGAATCTATGAAGCTGTAAAAAAAAAAACTAAATAGAATAGAAAAAAATTATAATTATAATTATTATTATTATTATTATTATTATTATTATTATTATTATTTTTCCCTTAACACCTTTATTTGGTTATTTATAAGTTGTCGTATTAACATGCATTTGACTAATAGGACTCCCAAGAAAGTCTTAAATCCTAAATTTGAGATTGCACAAAATATTACTCTCATAATGGCAAATGTACACTGATCAAACATAGCAATGAAACCCCTGGCAGGTGGTGTGAATATCATTAAGAGTGTCATTTTCTAGGTGTGTGTCCTGTAATTCATATGAATGTCATTCAGACACATACAACCTACCTGAACATTGTTGCAGTCCAGTTACGGCAGAGGTGCTCCATAATGTGGTGGCCTAGTGGTTAAGGTGTGAGACTATGGACCAGAAGGTCCAGGGTTCAAATCCCACCTCTGCCATAGTTGGGGCCCTAAACAAGGCCCTTAACCCACAATTGCTTGGATGTAAGACTGTATTAACTGTAAGTCGCTTTGTATAAGGGCTACTGCTAAATGACGTAAATGTAACATGTAATGTGAATTTCTGAATTTCGAAATCTGCCTTTCACAAGGCAAATGTACCCTGCCACACTGCAAAAATTGTTCAGGATATGGTTTTAGCAATATTCAAACTATTGACTCCTCCTCCCAATTCCTCAGATCTGGATTGAGCAAGTTTAATATGTACTGGACCAACATATTCCATGGATTCCTCACCTAACAGCATCCAGAGGTCTTGTTGAGTTCATGCCTCAATAGGTCAGAGCATTGGCCAATCTGTGAACAGCACCTGTGGCTACATTTAAGATAATTGTCGGGGTAATCATCTTATCGGTATTAAATATGTTGTCGTTAAATGAGGCTTTATAATTTGCATTGGTGTAATGATTAAATGTGTCATGAAATGCTAAAGGAGAAATGTGTAATGAATTCAACACAAAACATAGATAAGCCAGAAGCGTTGTGAAATAGTGTTTTGTTATGATCTGATAAAACAACGACTAAACACTTTAGCCACAATCACCAAAAATATACTTGTAAAGGAGGATAAATGTTTCAGTATGGGGGTGGTTACAATTTTCGCTTGTGTGCCATTCATTTTGATTGCATTACATTTGCAGAATCATGACCTGGGTAGGATTATTCCCTGCAAGTTTCAATTTAGCAGTTTCTTCTTATGCAATTTGTGTACAGAGACTCTTTCTCTAACTCTGTCCCTTCCTACTGTGCTTCAGACTAACAAATATATAACCATTATATTTACTTGTTTGTGTTTTATTTGACAGGGCGAGCCTGGCTTTGTTGGACTTTCAGGTTGCAAAGGGTCACCTGGCCCTGATGTAAGTCTGGGTGTCTGTGTCTGTGTGAGTGTGTCTGGTTGTTATAGTTTCAGTCTCTGCAGGTTCCTGAGTCACATCCTAACAGTCGCGCAGCTGCATGACATTTGAAGCTGGTTAAACTTATGCTCAGTTAATGCACCCTAATATGAAATGTATACTCTTAAAGTAGTATCCGTTGTCATGTGGTAAATATTTAAAGTAGGTAAACTCCTCTTTTACTATCAGAGTAAATCAATAACTTATTGCCTCTTATGCATTCACCTCTAGATAAACAATAATTGTAAAGCTTGAGTTTTCACTAGTTGGTGAAAACTAGTTAAGGAGTTTTTTTTTCAGTAAGAGCTTATATGATGAAACCATGCATGTCCCTTCCATCAGCTTGTCAGTCTTATACTATGTAAAACAGCTGTTATTGCTCAGCCTGCATCTGGAGTGCAGGACAGAGGATGTTTGCCTCACAAGTGCCAAACATTCACCAATCCAGACAGGCAGGCCTCTTTCCAAGATCTCTCTCAGTCTCTTTAAATAATGTGCTTTATTTACATTCTTTAATAAGGATGCATGTAGAATAAAGTTGACTTTATTGCACATCTTAGCCCCTTTTCAGCATATGTTCATGTTTGAATATTTTTACCGCCCTCTTTTAAAGGGTTTGCCAGGAGAATCAGGACCTAAAGGAGACTCTGGTCCTTATGGAGAGAAAGGAGCAAAAGTAAGGAACCAATGTGTTTGTCTCAAACTCTGTGTGGCTATATTATATATCTATATATATATATATATAGTGAAAAGTGCGGTGCTGTCTGTTGAGAGTGAGTTCAGTGTGTGTCTCGTTTAGGGTGAGCCTGGCAAAGAAGGTGAAGCAGGAAGACCTGGTAATTATGGACCCCTTGGAATTAAGGTAATTAAGGTGCAATTTGTTGAAAGTAGAAGTTAACAATTTATTTAAGATTTATTTTCAGTCAGTATTATCTATGCACTTTACAGTTCTTAATGCCTCACAGGAAGCCACAGCTGGTGATATTTGAAAGTGCCGTGGCACTCTCCAGATGCTTAACTTCACAGGAAAAACCCGAAATATGACTTATTGTGGATGTTCTTTATTCAACACATGCCCTGTGTTTGATTTTTTCAGGGTGACAGAGGACCAAGAGGAGCAAATGGGGACAAAGGAGAGAGAGGAGAAGATGTAAGAGTTTTAGGTTTCTTTTCTCATCTGTTCTGCATCTTAAACATTTTTGTCATGTGTTTCTAATTCACTAGATCTTGATTAATTAAATGACTTAAGTCTCTGAATGGACTTGCAGTTCCAGTGCATTGTGATTGTATTTTTAATAAATCAGCATTTAAGTACTAGCCGCACAAACATAATATCCCCAACAAAATAACTACAAATGTGCATGTTTACAGTGCCACTTGACAATATTATAATTAGAACTTCAGTCTAGTGAAGAGCATTGGGAAAATGAAGGTAAGACAAATTAAGAAGGGTGTCAGTGCACTGGTATGGCAATATTTAGAAAGAGATGCTTTTGCAAACTTACTAATTATAAACATGACGGAGCAAAATGGTGAGAGTGACTGTCAGTAAAACCCATAGTGAAGTGTTGAAACACTGCTGAAAGCCACAATTCTGAGAGATGTTACTGATTCTGAATTCATGGTACGAGCTGTCAAACTATTTCAGCAAGATAGCCATGCATGAGGTGTATGTTTTACTGAACTGAATTAAAATAGCTTTAGTCTGCAAAACATGTTTATAAGCGTCAGCTATAAAGTTAGATGAAAACAAAAAACATTTGTGTAAGAATATTCAGTAGTCCTGAACTATTAATCATTAATGCAGACCCACATAATGTGGCAAATGATCAAAAAATACAAAGAACAAAAAACAGGCACACCCCCCAGCACTTCCACCAAAAAACACAGAAAAGGGATAAAGGGAAAAGCTTTTGATGAAGAGAATTGGGGAAATAGCAGAGCAAAGTAGTCCCAAGACTTTAAAAACTATCCTGCAAAAACACATGGGGCGAAATAGAAGAAAAAGTTCAACACAAGGATCAAAAAGCTCATGATACAGAAACAGCAGAATGACTCCAACAGGCACCAGCACGCAAGACAAAACAAAAGGTCTGGCAAAGAGTGAAGGCTAAACCGGGCTATAAGCAACGAGAGAAATAAGCCTCAGTTGCAGGTAGTGATCAGTTAGGCTGCTTGGATAGGGGAGCATAGAGCAACAGGCAGCTTCATGCTACGAAAACAGAAGCACATGGAAAGGGTCAACAAAAACAGAGCACAAGTGGCGTTGACTGGCAGAAAGAAAAAAAATAGCATCAGATCACAATCCAGTCAATTTCTGTTAAGACGTCTAACTTTCACTTGGATTCACCAAGTACATTAATGAATTTTCATTCATATTTTTTTCATTTCATGATCATGATCATATTCTATAAACATAGTTTTAAAATGTATGCCTTGTCAATCCTGCCTAGTCAAACTCTCATAATCAAAGTCTAAGTCATATTTATTTAAAAGACACATTTTGCATTGTTGTAAGCATTGTCTCACAGCAGCTTTACAAATTTCTACTACCGGTACCCTAGTGTTTCATTTTTTCCGACTTACTTTGAAGTTGTAAGCCAAATTTTGATTTTAGTTTGTAAGGCAAGAAAGTCAAAGTTGTATAATAATTTGTATAGTCATTGTAAAGTATTTCCAAACCTACAGCTGACACTACAGAACCAAGATAGAACGTTAATAAATATGAGTCTTGTGATTTTCTGTTTTGCAGGGCTCACCGGGACCTGATGGCCAAAGAGGCGACAGAGTAATATTTACATTTAAATTTGGTTTTGTCACACTCACTACTTTTCACTTCTAGATTTATCTTAGTCTAGAGCATACTTTAGTGGTAAAATATGGAAAAATTCTAAATAAATATTTTATTTTTTTATCCTTTTACAGGGTATACAAGGAGAGAAGGGCGAACAAGGTGCTCGTGGAAACAGGGGGCCCAGAGGAGAACCTGTAAGTGTTCCGTTATGCTGTGTGGTATGGTTCAAGGCTCTAGTTTTGTTTCTTGTTTGATGTTTAAAATAATTTGTATTCATCTGTGAGAGCAGTGTAGCAAATAAAATGTATAAAGCATGATTTAATCTTGTCAAATTTGGGGGACGGCATGGTGGCTCAGTGGATAGCACTGTCACCTTACAGCGACAAGGTCCTGGGTTTAGTCCCAGGTGGAGAGGTCTGGGTCCTTTCTGTGTTGAGTCTGCATGCGTGTCTGCATAGGTTTACTGGGATGCGGATGCTCCAGTTTTCTCCCACAATTTAATACATACACGGGGTTAACTGATTATGCTTAATTGCCCTACAATGTATCTGTGCTCTGTTTAGCCCTACCTTGTGCCCTGTGCTGAAACAGTCAGTGCCATTCGATAGCAGTATGTAGGCCAATGACAATGACAAGTGTGGACCAGAACAGGACCCATTTGCAAATAGGGCAAGATTGTTGGGGATTACAACAGCTGGCATTAGTTTAAAATAATTAGGTTTCTTTGAATACTATAATTTTAAGCAAGACTTGACAAGATGGCCCATACACACTTATTCACATCATTGAAGATAAACGTGGATGGTATGTGGCATTGATATAATTATTGATCACTGCAGGGTGAACCAGGTCCCCGAGGTGATCAGGGACGTGAGGGGACAGCAGGACTTAATGGTGACCCGGTAAGTGACACAAGGCATACAATATTACAAATCTGCCCTGAACCCTAGCACTATAGTAGCCAAAGATTTTATGGTTATGATTTATGGTTCCCCTTTATTATGTTGTTTTATTCCTTAATTATAGTGTCCTTAAGAATGTGATATGTAAGTTATACTTGCAGTGTCTGAAGACCTGGGCACTTAGTTACCTAAGCTATTAATTACTATTAATCTTAGATATTCAATGGGGAAAATAAATATGTGATACACTGACAATTTTGCAATTTTTGTCGACTGAAAATGAATACCCAGTAGAGCAGTCAGTTTAATTTTGTCGGTTTAAATAATCCTTACATACACAGATATGCAAAAACATTAAAACCTCTTGGTCCATATCGGTATTTGGGGGGCATTACTTGTCAAATTAACATCCACATAAATGGTCAGACACAGCGGTTTCCAGCAGAACATTACCCAAAGCATCATACCTTGTCCTCTTCCCAGTGGGTATCCTGGTGGCATGCCCTATACTACACTGTGTGTATGTAGTTGCCACTGACTGTAAGCACCCCTCAATCTTTGTGGATTCTGAGATGTTCTGACCAAATCATCTAACAACAACAAGTTTTCTCTTTATAAAGCTGATCAGGTCGTCTGGACTCCTGAAGTCTAACACATGGACTTTTCCCATGTCCAACCCACTGACTATAAAAAAATGACTGGTCACTTACCATCTAATGTATCCATGAGCTTGATACAACATGTGTCATCATAATGAGCTAATCAACATTATTTGCCTTATAATGCCATATGCCATAATGTATTTTTGTTTTTGAAGCTTTTATTTCCAGACCCTTTCAATAGCTTTTATGAAAAACAATACTAGGCAGAAATATTGGTAGGAATCTTGCAACAAAATATTACCAACATGACAAAAACTACATATGCTTAAATACATATAATATCATGGATTAAAGACCACTCATATCTGGATATCTGGATGTAAGCTGTTCCAAACACCAGGGCATTAATGATATTATTGAGGGTTATAAGCCTATATCCAGCTCAATGACTATGTCATGCTTTATCTCTAAATATACCTAAAAAAATAAAGGGCCAAATGTATGTGTTCGGTCCCCCCTAGCAATTCGGTTCCAGTCTAAATGGCGTTTTAACAATATAGGAATACCTGTAAGCATTTGCAGAATTCTGTACGTTTTGGGAAATAAAACAACTATACAACACCCCCAGATGTTTTACTTTTGTGTTATGTGTGCTGAACATGTCACAACCCAGGTATTTAGCTTCTTGTGCATAAGGTGTTGTTAAGGTGTTAAGCTGATGATACACTGTTTCTATTTTTGGAGACTTCTGATTTCTCTGGCTGAATCTTAATTCATGAGAAACTGCTCTTTCAGTGTTTCCATTCAGTCTTACTTTTAAGAAAATTAATGTTGCACATGGAATCAGAACAGTTTAGTACTTTCACATGAGTCATATATTTGTGGTTTATTAGCAGAATAGAAAAGCCAGCGGAAAGTTGACCTTCAGCATTGCAGCTTATAAGTACCTCCAGAATTAACTCCAAAATTTAGGAAATGAAAAGAAGTGCATGTACATGTATCAGTACACCAATAGAGGAATTCTCTGTATGGGTTTGCTTCAGATACTATGGTTTCCCCTTCCCAACTTCTAAAGGTATGCATTAGGCTAGTTTATGCCCTAAATTGTCCCAGTGTGTGTGTGTGTGTGTGTGTCCAAATGTGCCATGTGAACGCTAGATATCAACAATAATGCTATAACATTTTAATTATTACAATAATGATAATATCATACCAGCATGTTTTGTAGCACTAGGTTTACACGTAGAGTGTGCTGTGGATTGTTTGTGTATTTTGCATTTTGTGAGCTTTAAGTACTTTGAAAACTTTGAAATACTTTTCTCATCTTCAGGGTGAGCCAGGAAAACGTGGAGCCCCAGGTTATCGTGGTGATGAGGGTCTTCCAGGACAAGAGGTAAAGTATTTAAATTAATGATAGTCTGTTTCTATGCTTGAACAAAGCAATTGTACAACAAATTGGCTGTGTTTCCGATCTGTCTTAGGGACCCAAAGGACCCAGGGGGATTAAAGGATCCCCAGGAGACAGAGGACAAATGGGAGAGAGAGTTAGTCCATCTCACATTCTGTATAAAATCACTCAAGGCTGAAATCATCATTGAATTATTGGTAGCTGTAATGTTGTCGTTTAATTTATAGGGACAACCTGGAGTACAAGGAAATGGAACAGAGGGATGTCATGGTTTCCAGGTATGACATACTCCCAGCAAAAATGTAACTGGACTATTAAAGTTGATCTGGTGGACTAGGTTTGTCTTTGTCTCATAGGGTTATCCTGGTCCCAGGGGAGATCCTGGAGAGCCTGTAAGTATCCAATTTTCTATATTCTTTTAAAGTTATGCCTTGTGATTCTTAGTGCATGTGGCTAATAATAAAGATGGCTGACAAAAATCAGTTGTAAAAGTCTTTGCTTAAACTTTATCCTTCAATCATTGTTTCTCATTCTTCAGGGAAGCAGAGGATCTCCAGGGCCCAAAGGAGACGATGGTGATGCTGGTGACCCTGGTCTAGATGTGAGTGCCTTTGGATCAGAGTCAGTTCAGATATAAGTCGTGTATTTGTACAATATATATCAGTGCTTAGCATCAGAGATCCCTGGTTCAATTCCTGGCCTGGCCCTTTATATGGATTTCCTCTGGCTGCTCCCGTTTCCTCTCATTTATGAAAGACATATGTTAGGTCAGTTGGTCTCCCTAAATTGTCCTGAGTGAGTGAGTGAGTGAGTGAGTGAGTGAGTGAATATGTGTGGAGAAAAGTAAACTCATGCAACTTTTATGTGTCTGGCAGGGATATAACTTTTCAGTCTTTTCCCATGCTTGCTCCATGTAATCCTATTTCCACACCCTGCCACCTGTTTCATCCTCTTGACCTGTTTATAAAACGTTTGCTATTTTCAATCTGCCCACCTGTCCAGTATCTAAACTGCTGTATCGGGTGTTATCTATCTCTAATTGTTTGTTAAGACTCAAGACTTAAGAATTGTTTATTAAGAATGTTGCCTGCTGTCTGGTATCTGTCTGCAGCTCTGGCAGCTGTGTGTATCTTGTTGTCATAGATGCAAGAAAGCACTCAAGGGGAGAGTGTTGTGTGAGAAACTATTTTTATTAGACAAATTACAATTAAGTTGGTTTCGTCTGAAGGGAAGTCTCATGCTGATGTTTAGTGCTACATGAATGGTTTTGGTCTTCTTTTAACCAAAACATGGAAAACAACCCAGTTGTTCTAAGATAAACAACAAAGGTGTAACTTAAATAGATTTATTATTCTTAGTTTAAAAAAGATAGTTGGATTCATTGTACATAGTTTCTGCATTTTCATAAAGCTCTTTTTTACGTAAAGTGTTTTCCTTAATGTGTGATTATGAAAAGGCAAGAATGTACTTTACTGATGCCAAATGTCTTAGCTCCCATGTAGTGTGTAATGGATCCCATACGCATTCTTCAAAACGAATCCCTCAAATGACAATATAAGCACAGCCAATCAACATAGGTGGCGAGACACAGGATTCTGTTTGGTATTTTTTTAGCAAAAAGTCTTGTAATACAAAGTGCTGTGTTTTACACAGGCCATATTAAATTATATCTCTGCTTTCAGAGCTAAGGTCATGTTAACTGGATCGTAGCCAATGGTACAGAATAGCAGGATGAACAGATCTGTGTGAAAGCTTTTCTCTTTCTTCAAAAAGAAAAAGGAATACAATTAATTATTTCAGAGGTGATAGGGTATTTTAAAAGGAAACAATAATTTAGTGGTGTTTTAAAAGTTCTAAGAGTTATATGATACAGTGCATCCGGAAAGTATTCACAGCACTTCACTTTTTCCACATTTTGTTACGTTACAGCCTTATTTCAAATTGTATTAAATTAATCTCTTTCCTCAAAATTCT
>JAUZSU010112993.1:0-19536 GCA_034780255.1 Parotocinclus maculicauda
TAGATAGATAGATAGATAGATAGATAGATAGATAGATAGAAATAGACAGATAGATAGAAATAGACTCAGTAAGTAAATGCGATCCAGTTTATATAGGCTGCTGAGAATATACAGGTAAGTACAGGAACAAACAAAGGAGTACTACTTACAATAGGAAACGCACATACACAAACACTATTTATAACTCGTTACAAAAAGCAACAGAAAGTTATCCACACAAACTAAAAAAAATCTTAGAACAAACTAGTACAATATGAGCTAACAAGAAAGCGAGCAGATGATCAGTAAGGCTCGAGTGCTCTTAAACTCCCACCTCTGCTCATGGATCAGCAGTGTTGATTGGGATGTGGAAAATAAGGTTTTAAAAGAAGGTTTTTGATTCCCTATTATAATTTATTATAATTTTTACATGTTTAACTGTAACTGATGATTAGATGAACATTTAATGGTGTATATCTGTAGATACTTTACTAAGAATCCTACCCAGCACATGCATGTCAGAGAAACGTAAAGTGTTTATGTAGCTGACCTCTTTCATATCAGCAAATATAAAAAAATATATAGATTTATAATATATATACAAATATCACATCAAATACATCATGGGATCAGATTAGAAAATGTCAAATCCGATCACACCCTGACACTGTGCTCCCTTTTCAATTCATTTAGTCGAAACCAGAGCCTGATAAAATAGCAACCAATGCTTCCTTCAACACCACAAGCATGCCAGAATCAGACATAATCCAATCACACGTTTTCACCAGTTATTGTTCCACATTTTCTTGTTGTTCTTTTAGACTTCCGCTCGGTTCCTGCAGAGCAGAAAACCTGGAATGACACAATTCGGTCGCACTTGTATGCAGCATTGGCCTAAATCCAAACGGCTTTTCTGTACTAAAATCCTTGACGACCCACACACATCTAAATCTGGTCTTGAGAGGAAGTGTCACCGAGACAAAACTACTGAAGGGAAAAAATAAATTATTTTTTTAAAAAAGCAAACCAAAAAAACTGTGTAAAAATCTTAGGCCACCGTTCAATTTGATATACCATTGTTTTAGCACAACAATGTTTGTTTCAGAATGGTTTACAATAATTTATGAGATCTTGAGCCAGAAAAAAAAGTGACTGCCTCTAAATGCAGGTTCACTTCCAGTTAAGTTCTAATTATGTCAGTTGGCCAATAGGAATCTTTTGAAGAACAGTAAACACATTCAATTTTTGGAATATCCCAGACAGAATAAAGACACGGTCAATGTGGTATATGTAAATCGGATATAGTGAAATAAAACTGGGACTGTGGTAGCCTAGTGGTTAAGGTACTAGACTATGGACCAGGGTTCAAATCCCACCTCTGCCACAGTTGGGTCCCTGAGCAAAGCCCTAACCCACAACTGCTTAGATTGTAAGAATGTTTTAATTGTAAGTCGCTCTGGATAGGGCGTCTGCTAAATGATGTAAATGTAAAACTGGAATAATTCTCATTGTAGATAATTATTGTACAATAATCTAAAATGTGAATAAATTACAGGTATGCGTCACAAAGTCCAGTAGCATATACATTTGTGGTCCGATAAGGTTGTTCCAAGCTTTGTTTGTTTCTTTATTTGGCTTAGCTTATTTAATGTTGCTATTGGCATCAACAATGTGTGTTTCAACAACACACACAAGGCTATCTCAAGACTAGTCACACACACACACACACACACACATATATACACACAGAAAGGACTGGGTGCTGCCCCACTCTGGAATTGAATCCAGGACCCTCTTGCTGTAAGGTGGAAGTGCTACCACTGAGTCACCATGTGGCCATCTTATCCAAGTGCAGAAACAAAGTTTCACAGTTTCTGCGCACTTCTCAGTTCCCTGCTCGTTTCTGAAATAACTTCTTGGGTCATAAATAAACAATCAATGTTTGGGAAAGACTGCAGTATCCTGGCTGTTCAGTTAATACTAATGCACCACAATATCCCACAACACTACTGCATACCTGTACAACAGCTTCTGTAGGTTACAGAGCTATACAGTGTTTCCTCTCCTTACACTTGACAACAATAGCATCTTCATTGAGATGCCAAGTTGAAAGCTGCTTTGAGACAATGCACCATTGTAAAAAGCGCTATATAAATAAATTTGAATCCTGCAGTCAGAATAAGCTTGATCAGAAATGTTTTTTTTTTTAAAGGGTAGCATCTATAATAACATTTTAATTACACTAAATTTTGCCTTTTACCTGCAGAAGAACTCTGTTCTGAAACTTGTGTTGTTTTTGTGTGTGTACAAAATTCCTCTATTTTCTGTTTCTATTTTCCTGAGAAAAACAGTGGAACCTTGGACTTCAAACACTTCTCCACTCCAGCAAGTTGGACATTAAACGGTCTGTTTGAATTAACTGTTGCCCCCAAATACAAACCAAAATTCTGACTTCGAACATGGGCACTCTAAATAAAACACTCAATGGTATGATTCTAAGACAATGCACGTAATACAGTCCAGTCGGTGGCAGCAATACATCAACAAATATTCAAATAACCATAAAACGCTAAAAACTGGGGTTCGATCATAGTCATATTATGTCTTTTACGTGATCTTACTGTATTATTATATTATATATATATGTATATTAAACAAGTTATTAAACAGAATTCTCCCTTAGTCTCGAAACCGCTGTTTCAGTGATAAGATGTGTCAAAACTTCGCCTGCCTATAAAGTTTCACTACATTTTCATTATTTTTATCCTTAATTACACACAAAGATGGGTGTAATTTCTCTTTATTCCAGCTTGGAACAAAACAGGCATATTGTGTTCTTGAACCAATTGTTAGCAACCCCTGAAATTATATATGGTCATTATATTAATGCTAAAACAACAAACCTAATGGTGAGACTAGCACAGCACTAAATGTAACCTATTGACCTCAACGGTAAACACATCTCATAACTGATCACTCATTACATATTTAATTCTGGTAACACAACTAATTCAAAAATGACTATGGGATGCTCTAAACTAAAAACACAATTTCCAGTGTATTCATGCCCTCAAGACGAGAGCCTCTGCTGCATATAAACAAAACCACGACCGCAGAGGAATGACGACAAGCTGCAACACCTATTATAAGAAAACATTACAAGCAAGCGTTGTGATTGTTTAGTGAATCATCGATCTCAGAGGTGTTTAAAGTCACTTTTATAGCTACTGGCTTTTGTGGTGCTTTTGATTTTCTGTTAACATCCCTCTTTGAAATCCTAATACAGATGCATCGCTAACGGTACATCAGGTCAACACTGGACTGAAGCCATCACTCTCTTTCTAATGTGGGTCAACTGGTGCTTTCCTTCTCTTTAATTAGATTTAGTCTTTATATATTAAAACCAGTAGCTCGGAAAAACAAAACGTCCAGTTTTTTACACTAATCTTTTTTTCAGGTTGTTTTGTCTTAACAGTTTTCGATGGAATGAATTCAGAAAGTTTCCTTCCATTTTACTTTTTCGACATTTTGTTATAAGGAGGATTTGTGCCAAAATAGTGTTCCCCCATCATAAGAATGTGAAAATAGTACAAATTTAGGAATTCTTTGCAAATTTATTAAAAAAGAAAAACTAAAATTTCGCATGGGCATGAGTATTTTAAATCTGTGTGATTAAGTTTTAAATTTAGCTCTGAGGTTCGCCCACTTTTCTCAATTATCTTTTAGATGTTTCTACACCTTGACTGGATCCACCTGGAAAGACACACACCTGTATATGTCATGTCTCACAGTAGCAATGTATATGAGATAAAAAAAAAAACATGAGGAGGAAAGAACTAAGCTCGGCAACAGGATTGTGTGATGACAGATCCGGAGAAGAAGTCTGGAACCACCAGGACTCTTCCTGGAGCTGGCTCCAAACTGAAAGGAGAGAAGGGCCTTGGTAAGAAAAGTATCTCCAACAATGCTGAGTGCCAGACAGAAGCCCCTTCTTTGTAAAAACATAAGGAGCATTTTAAGCGTGCAAAAATAAATAAATTAATTAATTTATTTATTTATTAATTCACACATACATACATATATATATATATATATATATATATATATATATAAATAAAATTCAGATGTCACTTTCTCATTATATGCAGATTGATGATTTCCTCCACATAAACTGTGACAAACATGAAAGGGTGTAAAGACAATGCATTGTAGGTTACTATTTATCCTATCTTGAGAAACTTTTTACTAGCTAAATTCATTTATACAAAAGTTGGAAAAATGCAAGTACTCAAGGTCAAATTATATATTTTGTTGATTTTCTATTGATTTTAAAATATGCTTGAATTAAATTAAATGCAGTTTGATTAAGTCTGGACTCCTTTGCAGCTGATCCACTAGTTATTTTCTACTAATTTAGAAAGTCAGCATGAGATGTTCAAACTTTAGTATAAATAATTTGCAGACAAATGTTATTTCCTTTTATAAGCTACAGTCTTTTGTCTTTATAGTATTATTAGATATTTCACATCTATGAATAAAGCTAAAGATATTTCACATCTGAACAAAACTAATAAGCAAAGAAATTACTGCGTCCTATACGACTGTAATGACTCCCTACTGGCACGTAATGTGTGTATGTGTGTGCCCATGTTTATTTCACAATGATAGAAAGATTGGATATTTTTGACATTGCAGCAACGTATTTCTGGTCCCCATGTTTTTTTTTTACGAAAAAGATTTGCTTTTGGCTACTGAGGTTAAGGTTTTGGTTGGGAGTAGGTGTAATATTAGGTCACTACAGTAAGCATTACGTCAGTTGGGGGTCCTCACAAAGATAGAGAGTTGTGGGTGAGGGGTTATTATCATTGGGGGTCCAAATGTTCCCACATGGATAGAAAGATCTGACATACATCCCTTGTAGGGACCAATTGCTCTTCCCCACAGGGAAAACTGCCTTTTTCTAGAAACAGCAATTAACAAAAAACAAATAAATACAATATTTCTATTTTTGGATATTAAGGTTAGGGTTCTGAGTGGCATTAACTAGCTATGGTAAATGGAAAGTCCCCACCAGGATAGTGAGACAAGTATGTGTGTGTGTACCTTGTCTTGCAATACTTGTGAGGACCACATGTCCTTATGATATTAGGGAAAACCTGGCATTTTTGGCTTTGTGGGTCCTCACTTCTTGAATTGCTTTATTACAATAACAGTAAATTTTACTCAAAAAACTAAAAGAGCCAAAATGGCCTTAGGTTAATAAAGTTAAGGTTAGGGGTAGGTGTAGCATTCACTACTAATACTAATCACAAGGAGAGCAAAAACAACGTGTGTATGTGTACCTTGTCTGAATATACTCGTGTCAACAACATTTTCTTTTTTAATATTTGTAAAATTGAAATACCTTTAGGTTCATGAGGTTAGGGTTAAGGATATGTGTGGCATTAATTAACCACAGTAATCCAAGTCCTCAAAAGGATAGTAAGACAAA
The DNA here is from genome assembly GCA_034780255.1 of Parotocinclus maculicauda. Taxonomy (NCBI): domain Eukaryota; kingdom Metazoa; phylum Chordata; class Actinopteri; order Siluriformes; family Loricariidae; genus Parotocinclus; species Parotocinclus maculicauda. The sequence continues at coordinate 5,471 of JAUZSU010112993.1, forward strand.
TGTGTGTGTGTGTGTGTGTGTGTGTGTGTGTGTGTGTGTGTGTGTGTGTGTGTGTGTGTATATGTGTGTGTGGATAGAAGAGCAAGGATGGTAGACTGACAGGGAGAAAAGGCTACGCCCTGAACTGGCACTGGAGCCCAGCCTCCTGGGGAGCATAGAACAGATGGTTATGGAACACTCCACTAGTATAATGGAGCTAAAGCTAAGGTGCCAGTCATTCTCATACCTCTCTCTCTCTCTCTCTGGTTGTCCTCTATCAGGCTCTTCCATCCTGTTTAAGTACCTCAATAAAGTCCAACCTAATCCTTAGCATTAGATCTTTTACATGAGTCATTTTTCTTCTGGTTTACTCATAAGGTGCCACTTTGGCCTTGATTAGGAAATAGCACTTAAGTGTGCTGTGAGAGATTTTTCATGGCTGATGAGGACAAGCAAAGGCGATCAAGGATTACAGGGGGGCAACATGATGTGGGATTGCTGTACAGGGGTGTGGACAGCATGAGACATTGAAAATGCGGGTCTTTGATTGGAGGACATTCAGAGATTCAGGAATTCACACAGCCAAAGCGACCTCATTCTACCACATCTGTGTCAGTACAGAGAACAGTCTAAAGAACTGCCTTCCCTTTGTATTGAGGGAAAGGGATGCACCGTAATAACAGCCAGTGCTGGTCCACACATGCAGGCTTAGATTGTATTCTGTCTACTACACTACATACAATTCCATTTAAACCAGTGAATCTGAGTTACTGGAATTGAGTCATAATGCTTAAAGTATATTATCAGCCATAACATTAAAACTAAAGCAAACCCATATAACCGATTCTGTGCCAGTCAAATTTAACCTACACTTGTACAGTTATGATACCAACAGCGGTACAAACACAGATGCACATGAACAGCACATTGCTTTTACTAATGTTAATTCAGAATTCAGTTCATGTGTGTAAACTTAAACAGTTAATGCTTGTGTCCTTGTTTCCCAGTCCCAATAATTAGCGCAGAGCTTGATGGTTTGTTTATTTTTGGTTTCTTGTGCAGATGTGGTCTGTTGTATGTGAATTTGTCTTTTTACTAGTTGATAAACGCTCACAGTGTGTGTGTTTTAATTGTGTTGTACCGTTTATGCCTGGGATTTAGTGTAGGATTGTGATTTTACTGCATTCAGTGGCTTACAGTATTAAAGATTAAACTCCATTAATGTATATAATACCTCACACAGTGTGGAATGGATTCATTCAATTTAAATTATTCCTAATTTTTGGTTCTCAACAAGCCTTCTGGAGTGTATTAATGACAAAAAAGCACCACTGTATAGACTTTACACTTATATAACATCACGGTGCAAGTCACCCTTGCTGTTATAATACAATGTTTTATTATTGTAATGTACTATGAATTATATTTATTATCTACGCACAATGTCCTGAGGATGGAAATTTGGCAGAATGGCTTAAGTGATGTTTCTGAGGTTAATAGTCGACACTGGAACTGGGGTAAAACAGCTGGCTTGAGGAGAAGAGACGCCGTTCCTAATATATAAAATCAAAATAGCTGCTGTGGCCTTTCGAGGTACAAATGCTCAGAACATCGCTGTGCTTTGTAATATTAATTTAATTACAATGTTGGTCATGAAATACATTAAATATGCTCTACAATAAATCAGATCAATAGACATGAGTAGTTTATTATGTCTAGATTTGTGTATTAGGTCTAGAATGACAATATCTGTCAGTCTACAGGTAAAAGTGGCCTGCCAGTGGCCTGGTGCCAGATGCCACTGGACACTTTCAGATGGCTTCTGAGGTTTATCCCTTGATGGATCAGCTCCATGGCGACACGAGGGGAACTTATTAGGCAGGTGATTTTAATGTACTTTATGAATGATAGGGGCATTTTAGGGGCTAACATAATTCTGAAGCAGAAATAATGGTTAATATTATAAAATAATTTATAGGTACCATAAGAGGAGTAGTGTTTTGGTCTCGAGACCATAAATGAGCAAAATTGAATACATTTTCTTGGAAATTGTTCTCAAGACCAGCTGAGCCCAATGTGTCTATCTGAGGTAAGGTTAATTATACACTGAACTTTTTTTTCAATCGTTATTGAACATCAACAACTCAATCAAACAAATAATTCTCAAATTAATTTCTCAATAAATAAATTGGCTGAAAAAAAAAAGTTACTGCACTTGAATGTACATCAATGAACATGTCGTATTTTGATTAGTCTGACCTTAAAGTGTGCATTTGAAAAGGATTGTTTAAACACTAATTTAAACCCATAAAATATCAGGCCTTTTCCAGTATTTATTGTTTTGTACATTTTGCTGCATTGCATTCGTTACTTAAGTTTAAACTTATCTACAGGTACATTTCTAATTCATTTCCTCTCCATCCGTCATGTTTTTGGCAAAGGAAAGCCCCATTTAGTTATTAATTATATCAAACTGCTGTATCCAGCTGAGGTAACCCTACATGCATTCCCTTTTAAACACCTTCATTATAATAATGTATTGTGATTAACGACGTTTATGGCAGAGTTAGGTCATGTAAACTGCTTATCCATAAATTAAACTAATAAAAGCAACTTGATGAAATACTGCTGTAACGTTAGCCAGGGTGCCCTAATTTAATTCCTTTCCTGTACTGGTCGTCTTCAAACGAAATGCACATAAAGTAAAGGCATTCATAAAAGCTGACATGAATCAACTATAAACTGCACAGACACACAAAAACTTTGTTAAGTTTTTACCTGCATGTATAAGGCTATTGCTAAAACAATAAAGTGGTACAGAACGTCTTTAGAAAAATGATAATCAAATGAACAAAGACGAGGGCATGACCTAACAACTCAACAAATCACATCTCTCTAGTTGCTGGATATTAAAATGCTTATCCGTGCTGCTCCAGGTCATAATTAGTCTGGATGTTTTTCTGTATATAAGCCAACATAATACAGGCTTTCCCACTGCCAGCAATCAGTGAGGCTGTATTAATTCTGAACGGTTTCCAAGTGGCCAAACACATCACTTCCTGTAATTACCACGACACATGCATTTGGAAGTATGTACTGATTTGGACAGAGTTTAGCAGGAAGAAATTACGTTGACGTACAGACCAATAGAAGCAATATAGGCACTGTGCTTTCTGGAGCCATGCAAAAATGATTACGGCATGATTTCACCATGTTTGCTTCATGCAATAAAGCAGAACTGAGTAACCCCAAAAGCAAGGCGCGCAAATAAGCCATAACGACGCTCGCTGAAATTAAAGTTAAATGCTGTTTGTTGTCTGCAAACTATCAGTCGACTTCTTGAACTCTGAAACCAACGAAGCACAGCGGTTAACCCAACAGCTCATATGAGCAAAACAAACTCAGAGTTACAATGTGAAATTGTTATAGTAGTGTAAATAGCAACACACGTGAAATATGAATTCGTTTTGTGAACATGCGTTGTTACAGCTCAGCTAATCCCAATTTATTCTCTCGGCAGCCTTATTCAGGTTATGTCAATGAACTGATTACACAATTACAGCACAATTTCCTACAGGTAAAAGTAAGAAAAGGATTCTTAAGAATTGTATTTAACTGTTTAGCCTCTCTCAGAGAAGTGAGGAGTCTTGCCCTCACTTATTTGGGGTCTAAACTTGACTTTTAGGGAGTGCATGTACACTTAATCAGATTTACACTTCAGTAATCAGATAATGGGAAACCCCTCTGGGTAATAATCAGGTAATAATCAAATTACAGCCAATTAGTTCATAAAAATGTTCAAACTTTTATACTAAATAATCAAACTCTTTATTTTCTCGAGTATGTGCTGTGTTTGAATCTCTACAAAGTGTCTGATAGCTGTTTAGTGGGTGCTGTGTTTAATTCCAGGATTGCCAGATCTAAGTAAGACCAAAATAAGCAAAATCTCTAAGAAATATAAGTGGAACTGGCAACCCAGTTTATTATTTATTATTATTTGTTTCATAGTAATTATTAGTTATTTATTCAAACCACTCTGCACAAGGGCAGATTGAATAAACTAACTGAAATCAGATAACTGGTGTGCATGCTATGAGAAACTCTATTTATTGGATTCCTTAATTTGATTCTAGATCGGTAAAGGCTGTTTACATGACCATTTGAATAATCAGACAGGTGCAGAAATCTGACTATGATTGGATTATTAAGTACATACAAACACACTCATTAACGCTGGGCAGACAGGGACTCGAACCCAGATTTTAGGAGCTGTGTGGTGACAACACTGTCCACTGCATCACCTAGCCACCCAGTAGTATTACTAATATTAATATTACAGTAGCAGTAGTAGCAGTAGTAGAAGTAGTAGTGACAATAGTATTATTATTACTAGTAGTGTTGTTAGTATTGCAATTAGCATTAAAGAAGTATTTAATTAAGATAAATAATTCAAAGTTACACAACAAGTCTCTAGACTAGTATCAAGACTCAAGTATCTAGAGCCAACAACTTATACCAATCCAGATCTTTTGGGGGATATTTAATTATCGATTTAGACCAGTGCTCTTGCTATACTGACAAAATGTTGGTCTGGTGTTAAAATCAGAGCAAGACTTTAGCTGAGGGACAGCAGTGCTCCTCTGTGATGACCGCTTGTTTTTATGCAGATTTCTGATTGAGGTCTAGACCTGTGTAGCATCCAAAGTAACAAAAGCTTGTTCACCCCAGAGGTGCATGTACCATCGAGCTAGTGAATGAAAGGAACAACATTGGGGTAAATGCCTTGTTGAGGGAGATGAACATTTTAACATGGTCGGATTTCATCTAAAATCAGTGACAACAAAATTGCCTCAAGCATGCTTTTCTCCCTGCTTCCCAAACTTAACTGTGACATCTGGCTTGGGTTTACGAAAGGCAAAACAACAGACACTACTGAAGCTTAGCAAATGTGTGTCATGAAAGAGAGACAGACAGAGAAAGAGCAAGGGAGTTTACTGGAGGGACCGAACGTAAAAAGATCAGTAATTACCATTATGTAAACGGCTTCAAACGGCGAGTGGATTATTCCTGAGCCTCCTATTCTGAGGAACAATGCAGTGTAAAGATACTGTAATAAACAAAACGTATTTTTGCAGATACTCGTCATGGGCTTTTAAAAAGGTGAATTTGAGCTGAGCAAGAGACGGTATCTTGATATTTTCTGCATATAACGTTCCGACAAATCCTTTGCACAGCCAATATTAAACTAAATTAAATATGTAAAAACATGACAGCAATTGTGGTTTTCCCTCACCCCATTTCCCAGCACTCATCACTCTTACTCACTTACCTTAAACATGTGTAAACACATATACTACAGATGGGCACAGTCATTAATATAAAGCTTTATATATTTTATAGCATAATAGTATTACTTATTTACTGTGTAATTTATTAAATATTGCTATGAAGAACGAAGTGTTATTGCGCTGCTTTTCCTCACCATATTTTCCAGTGCTCATCACTCCCATTGTGTCACTACCTACATCACACGCTGCTGTACATCATATACTGCGTTGACTAAGCATCGCTTGCCAAAGAAAATCCAAAATTCAGAGCACAGTTTCTGCTGAATGTGTATTTATTTTTATTATCAGATTACAAATTGTAAAGTTGAGATGTTGTAAGTTGGGCCATAGTAAAACAGGGAGTCCCTGTAATTAGATTACCGGTACTAGATATTACTACTTGCAGTGTACATCTTCGGCCTAAACTTTGTTTGAACACCTCTCTTAACTGCCTAAATTAGCACCCTAATTCTTATATTCTGCATGATGGTTCAGCTTGTTTTTAACTTCTGTGCCTTTAGGTAGAGCGCCAGCTTGATTTGTAGGGTTAATATGCTGCATGCAGTTTTGTTGGAAAGTGAGAGAAAATAATCAGCTGGAATCAGAAAATAATGTCAGCTGGAACATAATTAAAACAACTTAGATATCATACATGATACATATCACACATCCCTAGCGGTAATGGTATATGAGAGTACATAGATTATTAAGAAATATTTCCTTTAATTAATATGAAAATTAATTCCACAAAAAGTTTATAGTCATATATGACAGTTCATAGTGAATATGAGTAGGTTTGAACCCCTGGTCCACGTTTTGTTTATTTTCTATAAATAAAAGACCTTGATAAAACACCATTTCTGCAAACACTAATGCAAAGGTTCTGGCACCTTTATAAGAGTATAGAGTAAGGACGTAGAGCTTAAATGAAGGTTGATTCCACATTCCATAATTTCTTTTTAATTAAACAAAAAAAATAAACTTGTATCTATGTCTAGGCATATACAAAGGGAGCCCAAAACCAGAGACCACTAGTAACATGCATTTATTTTTTAATATAATATTTTTGGATCATGAAGTTTATTTGTAATTACAATAACAATTTGAAGGGAAATGTACATACATTTTACAGTTTGTCGGCATTTGGTAATGTTTCCTTTTACTGTAAGGACACAGGTGGTATCACCACCACGATTTTGGATCAAATGTAATGAGCCATGTTGCCGTGGCATGATTTCACAGTCTACCACAGAGCATCTGGTGTTGCTACTGAATGCTTGGCTTTCTCTGTCCTCAAGTGCCCCCACAAATGCACAACTGGGTTTAGGACAGATGATTGAAGGAAATTTCATGACTGCACTCCTTGATCTTTGGTCTTTATGTGTTGCAAAGTTTCTTTGTTTTTGTTATTTTTTATCCTGCTGCAATATGAATTATTCTCCACAAACATTTTTTTTGGCCCAAACTACATTTATGGTTTATTTAGTCACAAGTACCAAACTCCATGAAAAGAAAGCACAACATTTATTCAAATCCACTGTGTAATATGACAACAGCATTCAATTTAGATAGCATTAGTTGCAATAATTGTGTGTCTTACAAATAATATTATGATAATTTCTGGATTTAAAAATGCATTTACATAGCTAATGAGCTACATAGCTTTGAGGAAGTTGGAGTACTTCTGTAGAGAGGCGTGTATGGAGGTGGCCAAAATGTATAAAAGGATTATCATGCATCTCCCTCTTGTGGACAAAGCTTGAACTGTAGCCTCTCCTCACGCAAGCTCTTCCCCAGCCCTCTCTCTTCCTTCACTTCTCTTAGCTCCATCTGCATTTGCGGCTCGTGTCTCAAACTGACCTCTTGCTCAAATATTTAGACGTTCGATTGCGAGTCCCGGTAAGGAAGTTCTCCGCAACCTTTGCCATAAACAAATCAATGGGCCAAGTTCAAATGCCATCAGGAAAATTAGGACGTAAACAGGTTTCCCGTGCGTGCACACAGCAGCTTGAATGGGATGGAAACGTGTGCATAACCATACAGTTTGCACATGCATACAGAGCAGGAGGGAAGGCAGCCAGAGTTCGGACAGTGGACAGCGTAAGTCTTGGACGGCACTCGGGCAGCAGCAGGAGAACATTAGTTGGGAGCAATGAGGAAAAAGTAGCATGTGCTGTAGAAATGTGGGATGCTGGATGAGCTCAGGGAGTGCGGACTACATGCATCGCCACTAAAACACAGAGATGCCGTAGAGGCCACGTTTAGATATCTCATAGGCATTGTGATAAAGGTGCAGGGTGATAACTGTGTGATATCATGTCACACAGAGTGCCAGAGGGAATGATAAATTTGTTGTGACCCCTCGTCAGGGCTGGGAGGGGGGGAAGGACATCATGCCCTTGCTGTTCTCTTAAGGGATACACATCTCACTGCCCCTACAACCTTGGACCTTGTGTTCATGGCATTAATATCCCCACACCAGCCCCTGGCAATCGACTATTATGTATGGTCCATGGGCGATTCTACATACATTATATATTACACCTTGAACCAGCAAAAAATAAACAAAACCTTTTTTTTCTTTCCTGCGGCTCTTTAAAAAGGTGCCAGGAGAGAGCAAACTGGTCAAAAGGTGCATTTCTTCCTCGTAAATGCCTTTTTATTTGCTCTAATTAGTCCTTTTGTGACTCCCAGCGCTGCTGCAGATAACGGGTCAGGTTTACACTGCCTCTGTCTCAGCCTGCAAGGTGCAAACATACAGTCCATAATATTCCCGCCAGCATATTCAGCCTCAAACAGCAAACCAAACAAGGCTGGAAAATGTTGTAGGGAGCACAAGGCAGTGACAACAGCGGAAGAGCCCAAGACGTATTAGGATGTCTCTGAACGGAGAGCGTGTGTGGTGACACCGGGCCTGTCCACATATCGATTGCTCCAGAGGCTACAACACTAATAGTAGTGAAGAGCCATTGAACTTTAAAGCAAATAGTCCTTCCTGCCTAGAGAGGATCAATACATCACAGTTGAGCCATGCAGCATGACTAGTAACACCTCTGTCTGTCTGGGCTAATGGCCTGAGCGCTAGTTACTGAGGAGCGGAAAAGTGGGACCTGACTAAAGCGTCTAAAAAGCACTACAGATGATGGAGGAAAAGTGGATGGAGCAGGCATTGTAATACGCACTGCTGTGCAATGGTTTAAAATGGAAAAGCAATCGCTGTTATCTGAATGCTTTATCTATTTAATGACAGAAATAATTGTAAGATAAGCCTCAAGGTGTTGTTGTGAAGCAACAGGGGTCCTGGATGCTGGTAGCAGGGTTTCAGAAAGCTCTAAGAATGCAGATTGGTCCTCACCTTTGTTTATAGTTTGTTATGGTTCCCATTACATATATGAGCTCCTGTTTTCCTCCACCTTTCATCCTGGGACAGTACATTCTGTAAACAGACATACTGACCAATCACTTCCTTAGATACACCTTTACTAGCTACAATCTTCATTCCAATTACCACATAAAAGCACATTCGAGTTCTACAGTTACAGATTGTAGTTGATCTGTTTCCCTACATACTTTGTTAGTACCCTTTACCCTGTTCTGTTTTGGTGGAAGATCACATAGTTGTAAGTGGTAAGTTTGTGTTTGTTGTGCTTGTGAAATTGGATCAGATACAGCAGTGTTGCTGGAGTTTTCAAACACTGTGTTCACTCACTGTGTTATTAGGCACATCTACCATATTTCTTCACCTTATAGATGTAAAGTCAGAGACAGTAGCTCATTGGTTGTTGCGCAGTTTTGTGTTAGTCATTCTCTAATCGTTTCAGTCTAACAGTGACAATGAGGTGTGTAAAAAGACTCCAGCAGCATTATGCCCATACCAGCACAAATTAAAACACTACCACCACAATGGTGTAAATACAGTGCTGAGAATTATTCACCACCCAAACTTTGCTGGTCTTGTTGGGGTTCTGACCATGAGAGAACAGTGTAAAGTGGACTAATAAAGTAAGTAGAGAAACAGATGGACTACAGTCTGTAATTTTAAAACTACAAAGTGCTTCTATATGGTAAGTGGAACTAAGCAAGTTTGGCTCTATACTGGGATGCCCTCTGAGCAGCTTTGAGGTGGTGGTGGAAAGGGGGACACCTACTACTATTCATCCTAGATGGAGGGCAAGTTATGGCCGTGATGGAATGCACATGCAACAATACTCAAACCGGGTGTAGCATACTATGAACGACCCATAGTTGTGACGAGTCCAAAGTGTGCCAGGACAACTTTTCAGACACCACTGCTACATCTTTGACACAAAGCAAGTTCCAAGGCTCCATGAGTCTAATGCTCTTGACACCAAATTCAACCATCCAAGTCTCTTAGCAGAAATAAATATTTATCAGACCAGCCTCCATTTAGCTAACTCTGCAGTTTTGGTAAGCCCATTATAGCCTCAGCTTTCTGAACTTGGCTGGAGGAAGTGGATCCTTATATGGGCTTCTGCTGTTGTAGCCTATTTGCATCAAGATTCTCTGTGGTGTGTATTCTTCTGATCATAACTGTAAGGTTAACTGAGTATGGCCATTCTCTGTTGACCAACAAGGCAATTTCGTCTGAAAGCCGAATGTTTTTTTTTTCCTTTATTCTGCCATTCTGTTGTGTGTAAAAATCCCAGGAGATCAGCAGTTACAGAAATACTAATAACCAGTCTAGAACCAAAACCATGCAACAATTAAAATCCCTGAGACCGTATTTCCTCCTCATTCTGATGGTGAATGTAGACACTACCTGAGGCTGCTGGCATGCAGCTACATGATTTTACATTGCTGCAGGCTGCTGATTAATGAATAAATGTGTTGCTGTACAGGTGTTACTAATAAAGTGCTCAGTGTGTGCATATTAGTACTAAATATCTCAATCTTATATCCTTTGTCCTATTTAATATTTAATCCACCTATTCATCCGTTCTTCCATTATTCTGTCCATCCCTCAACCAATACATCCATTAATTTTCAAATCTGTCCTTCAGTCAATCCATCAGTCCCTCTTTCAATCTATTCTCAAATCCATTCTTTAATCAAATTATACTTTATTCAATACATCAAATTCATCCGTCCATCCATCCATTCTTAATCCCTTCATCCATTCTAATATACTTAAATCCATCCATCAATCCATCCTTTCATCATTCTGTCCATCATTACTCGAGATGAACTCGTGATTCCCTCAAGTCCTCCCCATGTCCATGTGGGTTTACTCCAGGTGCTCCATTTTCCTCCCACTTTCAAAGAACATGCATTAAGTTAATTGGTTACCTAAATTGGCCTATGTCTAGTGATTATAGCCATTGATTCAAATGCAGCACTAATAAATAAAACAAATAAACAACGTAAACGACCCTACTTCGACTTTAATTTTAAAAAAGAAAAGAGAAAAGGGAAAAAGCTGAAGCAGTCCAAACAGGGCAGAAGACTTCATGCCTTCCAACACAACTGTTCGCGAGGAAAATTTGAAAGTACACAAGGTCTGATTGAGAACAGAATCTGGGCAAGAGTTTTTAACTCTCAGTCGTCCCATTTCAGGGTATTACTGCTAAACAGCCAGCTGCAAAAGGTTCAAAGTCTGAAATAGCTGTTCCAAGAAGAAACATCTGATCTTTGTCCCAAGGTGGGCTTCCACAATAAGCCAGATTTCAGAGGGTTAGTGGAAAGCAGGGAGATTGAGAGCAGAATGTATGCAGAGAAAAAGTGGAAAGTAGAGCAAGGAAACTAAACGGCTAATGTCAGAGGAGACAACATAAGGTTTTTAGGCCTATGAGCAAAAGAGAATATGCATAGAGTTTAGACTTTCTGCACCTGATCCCTACCGAATCCGAGCCCTGTAGTGCTGACCGACAAGGAGCTACTGCCATCCTCATGGTACAGATAATACAGTAAAGGTATTGGACAGCTCCAGCACTGCAACACATTTCACAGTCCATACACAAGCTCTCCTGAGAGCAACACGGGATGATCGAAACGTTTCACGCCTGATACTTTCTGCAGACCTTTACGCATGCTGCTGAACTGAATCCCTAGACTCGAGCGGAACCCTGTGAGCTCGGTGTCTGTAATAGACAACACGGGCAGACAGAAAATGGCCCAAATGAGTAATTTCATCAGCAAGAGAACGAGGAGAATATTCAGAATTCAATTTGAGTGTCTGATAGGTTCGGCCTCCTCATTTCTTAATGTCACTTTAACATGGCGAGTGTTAATGAAGAGACAGTAGGTTAGGCCTAACTCGAAGCCATTATCCACTTATTAGAGGCATTGACCCTAATGCTCCCCACTCCATTAAACTGTATGAGGACGTGTCCCCTGCCACGAGCCAGAAAAGACAGGCATGTGTGGAGATGAGAACCATCAGCGTTCAGCATGACTGGGCTGAGTTCAAGTGTGAACGCGACACCGCCCCTGTCTATTCTGACAGCGCCCATGCAGGACACCCCAAATCCAGCGCCCAGCGACCGCACACATACTGGCACATTCACCGAACAGAACTACTGACATGGGTCACTAGTTTCTCTCATCCTCCCACTTATCTCGTGACAGAATGTATCTGTCAGGTTGCGGGCAAAGCAGGGTGGTCGTAATAGACAATTTCGAAGTGTGACGGGTGTTGTGTTGATATGAAGGGCTGGGAGAATTTGGGGGGGGGGGGGGTGTGTGGGGTTGCAATAGCATGTAAGACACCACGTTCATAGTAAAACCCTTACAAAACGCAGATGGTTCAATGGCTTCCTTTTGCATTTTCTCGCTGAACCAAGAAAGAAAACTTATTTTCCGGGGTACCACTTTTGTGGAATGAATAAAACAATGTAAAACTGTGCAAACTGCTGGGAGGCATCAATCTGACACTGCATGCTATTCCTGGGCTGACACTGGCCTGAAACTATATTTTGTTTCTTAACCATCCTTTTGAGTTCTCTCAACCATCCGCTGAGATCTCGAAAGTGTTCCATCTTTGGCTTTCAGGGTCATATCTAGGAGAAACATTTATCATTCCTAACTGTTATTTTACACTTTTTAAGCAAGCCTTTCCTAGCCATTGTCACACTTCCTTAATTCAATTCATTTTCTAAAGTCAAATCTGATCAATTTCAGCTGAAAAACATCACCTCTTTCATCAGATTTTCACAGCCTTTTAATCCCCTGCCTTCCCATGGCTGGGCAGATCTGACGATATGACCACAGATGTTACAAATTTGAAGAAATTGCGCAAAAAGTTTTGTGTATTTATACGCACAATCTGGACAAAGTCATGAAGCCCTATGCCAGTCGTCTGACAGAAACCATAGTTACGATAGAGAAAAATACTAAATTGGCCAAAATTGAGCAGAACATAACATGGGTTCAAGCACCAACAGTGTGTTATGCTGTAAACATGTAGCATGTATACTGACAAGACAGATCTGGACTTGAATGGAGCTCAAATTGTCTTTTTGCATGCAGTTATCACATCTGTGATGTGCAAAAAGGTGTCTGTATAGGATCAGTATCAGCTGAAAACGGAATGAAAAAGCTTAGGTTTGCCCTAGTGGTGTATTTGATATTTGGTAAAGCAGAATTCTGCAAATGACAGTCAATGTCTAAAATAGTTTGAGAGCACTTGGTACTGTCAGTTCATTTAAATTTTCACTAAAGATGCAGATACAATGTATGAGACCACAGTTGATCATACACCCTACTGATAAGTCCAAAATGTGCATTAATTATTTATAGGGAGTGAGAGGGTTATAGCTCTTGGACAGAACCTGTTTTATAGTCCAGCTGTTCAGGAGTAAATTGTCCTGCATCGTTTGGCAGACAACAGTGGGGTAAACAAACAGTGCCCAGGGTGTGTTAGGTCAGTGACGATGCTATTAGCCTTCTAACTAGCCAGACAGGTTCTGGGACCTATCTGAGATCTGCAAGTATGCCAAAATTTTCTGACATAGAGCAAAGCAAAGCATCCAGTTTCAGCTTTACTCTGTCCTCAGGGCCTAACTCAGAAATCATTGAGTCCTGGCACAGATGCAACACAACAACTATCCTTCACATCACAAGCCCCAAGAAGGATTCAAACCCAGGCACCAAGAACTGTCACTTCCAACAGCAGGAAGCTACAAAGCTACATCTTCAGACACTCCAAATTTTATCTTACACGATCTTATTATCTTACACAATTCTTCCTTTTTTAATTACATTCTTATTTTATTGTATTACATATTGTATAATTTTATTTAAGTGCTGCTTCATAGTCTCACCCTATGCCTTTATAGTACAATATTAATGCACGCGTAGGGATACTAATGAGGGAGTAGGAATCTATTTCAAACACAGCCATATCTTTAGTAGGCTAACTGAGCAACATATTTAATAAGATATTTTTAAAAAGCATCACATCACTGAACAGGCAGAATTTAACAAAGCTGACCAAGGCAGACATGTTATGCCCCTCTATCCACTGTATAACACTCAGATTAACAGGTTACCATATCAAATCCTGGAAATGCTAAGTTAATGTGCAATTTCCTGTGCAATAAGGTTTATTTTAATTTCAAATGTTTGTGTTGTACAAAGCGGAATCCAAACAAGTTGGAACACTAAACAAATAAAACTGAATGCAATGATGTGGAGATGGCAAATGTCAATATTTTATTCGTAATAAAAATGTAACATTTTAAAGGAAAAATATGTTGCTTCAAAATTTCACAGTGTCAACAAATCCCAAAAAAGTTGGGACAA
>JAUZSU010113104.1:0-19536 GCA_034780255.1 Parotocinclus maculicauda
GCCATCTCCACATTATTGCATTCAGTTTTTATTCACAATTTGTTTAGTGTCCCAACTTTTTTGGAATCCGCTTTGTAGTTCTCTATAAAGGAAATCAATATTAATAATGAGTTCCTGGTCTAAAAATCAGATCATATTTGGTTGTTAACTTGAACTCTGATCAATATTTTTTCCTTCCTGTTATAGCCACAGACCTTTGCTTTCCTGTCTTTGAGTTGGCTCCTACTTCCGTCTCGCTCTGAACTGTTAACAATCCAATAAAGCCTTGAACGGCTTCTTTTTTACTGTTTGGATTGTTTAAAATTGAGAAAATTATTGTGTGCATTTTCTCTATTCTATAGTTCCATGGAGACGATCGAGATCCACTCACGATTTAAGAACAGAACAGGAACCCACTGTACTGAGGCTCATCTTCCTCCTCACAGTACCTCAGAGTCCTTCTTCCCCTGATATCCACCTGTCAGGGTTGAAAAAGGGTTCTTTGATCACTCCTATCTCAATGCAAATTCGTTGCCCTCGGGGCTCCTATGAGAGAGTCACCATGCATCAGACAGGAGCAGGTGGAATGAAAATGCGTTCGATCCACAGCGCTTAGCTTTTTCATCTCCTGTTCCTGATTTTACTCCGGAGCGTAACAAACATCAGCTTCCCTCTCTCTCTTTTTCATTTTCCCTCCCATCCCTTTGTCATTCATTCTTGACCTGAACGATCACGTCCTTGGAAGATGAGAGAAATGAAGCGTGCTCGTCAAGGCTAAAGTCATGTCATCTGCCAAAACTTGGTTCTACCACGATGCCCTCCGTTTATTTGACTTGCCTTGAAACAATTGATTTCTTACCAATTTTCCCCGTGACGGCAGGGGCGCGAAATAGAACGAGGCAGGTACGTGACAAATGCAAACAGCAAGAAAGCAAAAAAACAATAACGGTCTGTTTTTACGGGCGCTTGCTAGAAAGACAGAGTAATCACAAACAATGAGAAATGTGGAAACACAGAGTAAGAGCGCGAACAAGCCACGAATGAGTAATGATGCAAGGTAAAAGACTGCTCACTCAAATGAAAAGCATCTCTGTGGCACTGACAAAGGCCAATGGGAAAACGGAGAAAGGTTTGAAAGTGACAAATGTCAGATTCTGAGAAAGAAGCAAGGGCATTGAAACCAAAAGTGCTTAGGATAGGTCAAGAAGAAGCTGCAGGAAGATGTTTGTGAAGACCTGGTTTTAATGTGAAACACATCCAGTTGGTGCACTTTTTAAACCTGAACTAGTCTGATTTGTTCAAGAAAGAGGTGTTCATGTCTTTCCCTGAGCTCTTGCAAACTAATTTCAGATTATTATGGCGTTTGTTTGTTTATCACTATATAGTTACATCACTCGTGGTTCCTATCCTATACGAGAAAAGTCCCTAGCTGGAGCTAGATTAGACTGATTATGAATTTTGGGTGAATCTGTGAAGCGCTACAACAGACTGGCACACTGGGCATCGCGTGCCATTGCAAAGTAAAAACTAGAACCATCTTGACCTTAACCAGAATGATCAGGAGTTTGAAAACAGATGGTTCCGTATGTTTTTGAGGAACAGTTTGTTAACCCAGACTGAGACAGAGGAAGAGCTAACAGGTGGAACAAAACCGGGATAAAACAGGTTAAAACTGATCATAAAAACAAAGATAGAAAGATTTTGGAACGTGAATATTTTTGGAGATAAGAACAAATGTCTTGCTGTGCACAAAAGAAATTCATCAGGTCCCAGGCAGATCATTTAGAGCGGAAGCTTCATCATGGACCAAAATTCTTCTCCAACAGCCCAACGCATTTACATTTGGCAATGTAGACAGAAGTTATTTCTCCTGACTCGTTCTACATGTGAGGTTTCCACTGCTCCACTTCAAGCCTCTGGCAGCAGCTCCCACAAGAATATTATAAAAAAAGAGGCCAAATTTCCCTGGTTTCCCAATCCCCACAGGCTCCAGGATGACTTCTTTGTACTTTTTAGTTCAGTCTGAATAACTTATCCAAGTTTCTATTCGTTTACTATTGCTTCCCATAAAAGAGAAAGGAAGTAATTTGCTTATAGCCTTATGACAAGTATAGCATTTTACAGACACCCATATCCCAAATCCATTAAGTTCTTTAACCACCAATTGCTTACTTGGACTCATAGCTGAGCACACAGAGTCTTGTCCAAGAACCAAACAGTGGTAAATTGACAGGGGATGGATTTGAACTCAACCTTCCAACTGGTTGCCCAGAGCCATAACTCACTGTTAAAAATAATAAAATGGATAAATATATACATATGGTCCTCAGCCATATTAGAAGAAATTCCTAAGTGCAACTGTTGAATCCAAACGGGTGAAGCCTGGATCTGGCCTAATTCCAATTAATAGTCCAAAGTGTTAAACGCAGCAGACCAAAAATTGGTCATGCTTAAAAAGGTTCTGAATTCGATCACAGCTGGTAGCTTCACATTTCTGCTACTCTGCCCTTGAAAACAACAAGTAATTTGCATTTGATGGTTATTGGTCTTGCTCAATGGACCTACAAATGTGAACTCCAGAGACTTAACCACTGAGACACCCCCATTGTTATGGGGTGGATGGGGGATAGAGCTCGACTCAAACCTTCCACAGATGGCTTGATGCACCCACATGATGGAGTGCTTGATGGAGCTTCATAGGTGGTTTGTTTGTTTGTTGTCTAACATCACATGAGCTTATACGGCCATTACGACAGGCACAAGGTTACAAAGGCATTAATCAGATAATCTATCTCATGCCTTTTGAAAACATTTTTCTGGGGTGGTGGGTGGTCAAAGTACCCGAGCAAGTCCACATGGACAAAGGAAGAACATGCACCATTAAAGCAAGGATCTGTGGAACTGTGAGACAACCATGTTTCATTGGTGTTATGCTACACTTTCCAGTTCCTATTAAAATTAGATTTTACAGCATCGCCTCTTTTTACTTTAATCCCAGTCTGTACTGGTCTGGGCAGCAGAGCCCAGCACCCATGTACAGGATATCAGTTCATAGCAGGGTTCAATCACCTGAAGATGTTCCAGCACCTCCTTTTTCCCTCCCTCAGAAAGTTGAGGAGCACATTGGCACAGTCCCGGTTTCATTCCTGACCTGGGCTCTGCCTGTATGGAGTTTGCATGTCCTCATCGTGTCGGTTTACTCCGGGTGCTCTGGTTTCCTCTCACAGTCCAAAGCATTAGATTAATTGGTGACCAAACAGGCACATAACTCATCATCTCTTGATTTAACCTTGTGTCTATCATGATGCTGATGTGACTTTAAAAGAAATAAACAAACAAATAAAACTTCAGACCGTCAGTAAGGCTTGTATGTAACACACAATCTGTCCAGATGGCGCCACCAAACCCAGGTCACCATGATGGTGGGCCACGAAGCGCCCAGCATCAGCATCCACAAACCCGAGGATGTAGGTCATGTCTCCAGTATGGATAACAGAAAGCATATGCTGATATTTCACCATACAAACAATTGAAATGAAGAGGAACAGGTTTAGGGTAGCAGCCTGTCTGTAGACACATGGCCTCATTTCAGCTCACACACTTCCATATAAAATATCTACCCCATCAAATCCCTCCATCTGTGCAACACTGTAACTTCTTAAACATAACATCTAACAGACTGACTCTGGAATAACCACCCACGCATCTCAGCCTCCTGCACCCCTCGCATCCCTCACGTCCCTCCTCCCCATTC
This sequence comes from Parotocinclus maculicauda, assembly GCA_034780255.1. Classification (NCBI taxonomy): domain Eukaryota; kingdom Metazoa; phylum Chordata; class Actinopteri; order Siluriformes; family Loricariidae; genus Parotocinclus; species Parotocinclus maculicauda. The sequence continues at coordinate 3,734 of JAUZSU010113104.1, forward strand.
ACCTGCCCATAGCCCTGGTTCAGCACCTGAAGACTTATTCCCCAGTCCCTATTGTGTTTGACATCTCAGCTCAGCTGTTCCTCCTTTAGGCCTGGCTGTGGATGAAACATTCGGAGCAGGCACCTGGCGGCTGCCTCTCTGATAACCGCCTTCTCGTTCTAATTAAGCCCCAGACAGCGCCTCTCCAGCTGCCTGCGGAGTGGAGGGGGAAAGCCTGTCCAAAAAGTGCTGCCTCTGTTGCTTTCATGAAGCTCGTGAAATATTAAGACGCTAGTTGTCAATGCGGCCAGGCCTGGGTGAGCAGCTGCTGCCTGCTCCTCAATGCCTTCATATAAATTGAATAGCTTTGGTAGCTCGTACCTGCGAGCGGCGTTCTGTGCGCGCGCGTATACGCTCACAACCTCAGGCTGTCGTGGAATGCTGTTATTTCATTGATGTATGGTATTTTCTTGGGCATCCTTCGTTCCACGGTAATGGCGTGCCACATGGCACTGTCCTAGGGCCGCTACTTTTGCAGAAACAGATGGAAGGAAGCAAAAACAGGAGGTAATATTGATGTTACATTGTTCTGTACGACAATTAGGAATCCGGCCTGCCTCAACAAAGGAGTCATTAAAATGTAGTAATCCGTGTTTATACTGTAGCAGTAATGCTAATTCAGTGATACAATGGAGGCATAAAGAAGGAATAAACCAGAGAGATTTTCTTTATTGCCGTAAAAACAATTATGAAAACCCCATCTGATCGATAAGAGAGTTTTTTTTTTTTAAATTACCTAATTGCTGTTGATAGCCCAGCAGACTGAGATCTGGCAATGCTCAAGAGGTGCTGCATTCAATCACAGCTGTTAGCATCGCATTTCTACCATTGTGCCCTTGAAAACAGCGTTTAACTCCCATTTGCAACACGAGGCCTGGCCAGGCAGCTGCCAACTGCGAGTTACTTTGGGGGTAACACTGACTGAATGACAGCATTAATTCACATCAGAGCTTTTATGCCAGTCTGCCCAGCTTTACGTATTTAAACTCTCTGAAACACCCAATGAACTTTTCCTGCTGCATTCGTCTACTAATAAACATTAAATGCCATGCCAAGTTACAGCGCCAGTAAATGCCAATTACCGCACGTGCCCAAATCCATCTAAAAACCCTTTAAAAAGCTTCATTTTTGCCTTAAGCGCTGGTGTTCAACTCACACCAGGTCTGGCAATCCTGGGGACTGGTGGGGACAAAAGAGGGCACTGAATCCTCTAGACAAGGATCACAGTCCCTCTCACTTTTAATTCTCACTCTTACACATAACTTAAACATGAACTCAGAGCAGTTTTTTAAACACGCTACTCACGAAGCATCGCACTCGATCGATTCCAGGTCCCAGCGAATGTGGGCTGGCATTTTAGACTGTTGCATCATACAGTATATCTCGACTGAATCAGTGGCTATAACACTGGGAATCAAGCATTACATCCAAACCAGTACACCTAATACACCTCTTAATATTTATTACCAGTTTTGGTTCTGTAGTCATAGACATTAGATATTGCAGCACTGTATTAGAAGTAATCACTCAGTTTCCGTGAAAGCAGATATTAACGAGCGGCTTTACCGTGTCAGGAAGTCAAAACACTGGGTGAGTCGTGTAATTAATCTTTCTGCACCTATACACTGACTGGAACAAAGTGTGGGGGGATCGGGAGAGGGAGAGAGGGCGATTTTTTCAGAGACAAAAGACTGAGAACTCTGCTGGAGCTGAACCAGAAACCCGAGACAAAGGAAGCATGGGAATCATCAGATATTTGCATTCAGTGAGAGTCAATCTGCAGGAGGAGGAAATGCACTGCCTGGTTAAGCGAGGGAGACTCAGAGACACCCAGGATATGGACGACAACTGGCTGCTGCAATACGGCAGATCCAACTACCTCTCAACGGAAGCCGACCCAGGTCGGGGTCCAGCTGCAGACCTGAAGGACTTCATTATTCATGTCAACATGTGTACATACATGTACAGTAGTGTGCAAAAGTCTTAGCCCACCATGGCTCGTGGTTCCCCTTATTAGAATACAACCAGAACATGCAGGACATTTGTACATAGCATTCCAAAAAACTGTAAAACAAGTGTTAGCGTGATCTCCCCTTACACTTGAGCAACAGCAGCATCTGGCAGCTTCACCAGGATGCCAAGTTGTCTGAAGAAGCTTGATTAGAAATGATCTTTCTGGAAGGGTCAATAAACCAATTTTTGGGAGAAGTCAAGAAATACTGACTTTTTCCTGCAAAATCCATTTCATTCTTTTTATTTGGTGTATACATAATAATAATAATAATAATAATAATAATAGGTTACACTTATATAGCGCCTTTCATAATCTCAAGGTCGCTTGTCCTGTATTTCCTCTTCGTATCATAATAAAGAGACTGAACAATAATTATAACAAACATCATCATTACACAAGTGGTAAAACAACAAATCGAATAGTGGTCTAAGACTTTTGTGTCAGTACTGCACAGTAGTACACGGTTGAGCCAAAATGGAGGAAATGCTCATGCAGCTTGGCGTTTTATCTCCAGCTGAGTACATGATGAACCCACAAGCTTTTCTATTTCACATCCATCATTCTTATCAGAAGCTTAAGTTAAGCTAGCAGTATTTACATTTACATTTACAGCATTAAGCCGACGCCCTTATCCAGAGCGACGTACAACTTATACAATGTTACAACCCAAGCAATTGTGGGTTAAGGGCCCAACTGTGGCAGCTTGGCAGAGGTGGGATTTGAACCCTGGACCTTCTGGTCCAGAGTCCAGTACCTTAACCGCTAGGTTAAGTTTACATTAGTAAATGATCTTATTTTATATTAAACGCTTTCAGTATAATCAAACTGGTATCCAATTAGCTGTTTTTTTTTAATTCCTGATACTCGAGAGTAAAATGTTTGTAAAACAGAGGAATGAGTTTTGAGCACATTTGGTGAGCTTCCTTAAGAAAATATATTAAGTAAATATATGTATTTGTTCTTCATTAGCTGGGCCTATTCAAAGTGCTGTATATAGTATAGTATATAGCAATTAATGGGGGCACTTGAAGGCAGAGAAAGCCAAACATTTAATATCCAACACTCTTTGGATAACACCAATCATCAGAAACATTTTCTGTGGGTACTGAATTAGAAGATCAGTCATTTGTTTTTCATGTTAGCCAGATTTTTTGTAGTCCTGTAATTAAAGGACTGATTTATTAAGTTTGAACGCATTGTTGATATTCAGTAATGATTAAAAAATAAGGTTAATTTTATTAGTATCATTTGACGTACATTACTACTGACAGGCTATGGAGGAGTTTACAATATAGGCAACCTTTTTGTCTTTCTGCTCTTTTTATAAGTCTACTGAATAACCCAATCACTTATAGACAAATGTTATTTTATTTATTATTAAGCACCCAATGGTCACATTACTGCCTTCTACAGAGCTCATGCACTGTATGAGTTGTAGTTCTTTTAACAATGTTGCCAGCACGTCTGCCAAATAATAACCTTTTGCATCAGTGTTCTATATGATCTCATGTTTATTAAAGTTTTGGCCCATTACTAACATTCTTGAGCCGTTTTATTTCAACAGGCTGATAATGTGGCATCAGGGATTGCATTAATGAGGAGAAAGAAAATATTTGGATGGGTGACAGGTGTTTTTGGAAAGATATCAGAGAGGTCTCAGAGAGATAACGGTAAGATCAACTGAGGTAAGAGCTGGGGTAAAGCCATTGTGAGTTGTGTTTAACAAATAAAGAACAGACTTCCTGTTTAAACGAGAGTGGGAAGAATATGTTGGAAAACCTTTATTTTGAATGAATGGCATAAATGAATCAGTAGACTTCACCCTAAGCACAGGCTACACCTGTGAGAATATCACGTCATGAATAGTAACAGCAAATACAATCTTTTAATGAACATTCAGTGGTGACAGTTGTGGATGCAAATCATGATGGAACAGGTTACAAAATAATTTGAATCAGTTTGAATCCACAATCAGACAGATGGTGTACAACCTGAGGGAATTTAAGACCACTGCTACTCAGTTGACCAACCAGGTCATTTTAAGAGCAAGGTGTGTGACAGTCTTCTAAGCAACTAAAGGTATCTCTCTCTCATTGGCTATTGTTAATGTTCATAAATTCACTGTCAGAAGAACACAGAATAACTAAAGTAGGACTTGGTGTAAATAAGAAGTCTTATGTCTGGAAAGAGAAACAAACTACATTCAATACATTGATATTTTATATCTTGTGCAGAAATATATGAATTTCCAATGGGTTCATAAACTTTCAAGAAACACCATTACATCTTACTTCAACAAATAAAGTGTCTACTCACTGTATTTTTTAGTGTACTTGTTTTAGGATCAACAAGACATTACATACATTTTCTAGTTCTTAATCAATCTGAAGGTGCAGTTTTTGGTTATCTGAATCAACGAATAGTTATAATATTTAATTAATACTCTACACTCTGCAATACAGCACATGCACAGGTCTTAACCTGAGACACAGAGGAGAAGGTTTTGTAATAGCAGCACTTGTTTCTGGTATTTTCTTCTTGATCAGAGCCACAAAACACTAATTCATCTATAAAACCTCTTAATCCAGTGTAATCTCAAAATAATAGCACTCTTTTATATTCACACCTACAGATTTAAGCAAAAGTTTAGGCACCCCCATCCGATTTACAGTCAAAATTGAGGAACGAGCCTTTGGCAGAATATCAGACTCCCAAGTCTCTCAAGTTCTTCTTGATTTGTTTTTTTTTGTTTTTTTTGTTTGTTTTTTTTACTTTTCCCATGTTCTAGCTCATCATTTTATACCAACTCAATAAATTTCAATAACGTTCAAGTTTAGATATCGTAACTTTCCATTCTTAAAGTATTACAAGTTTTTGATCTTGAGAAATATATCAGATCAATCTCTTGCTGTAACATCCTACCTCTTTTCAGCTCCACTCTCTTCATTGATCTTTGGATATTTTGGCTTTTAGGCTTTTATTTAATAGACTCAGTCTTTCCATCACAATATTTCCACCTATGTGCTTCACAGCTAGCAAGGGCTTTTTTTTCCCTTTAAATGTTTCTCAAGAGTTCTGTTGTTTGTTGATTAGAAGAAGACTGTCATTCTGTCTTAACATTTTGTAACTAGAGTCAGAAAATACTCTACAGTGCATTATGTTGGGAATTTGTAATAGTAAGGTATGTACTTTCGGGAACATTTTCAGTTATTTCAAATATTTTCTGACATGGGAAATATGCTAGCATGTGCATTATCTCAAACTTTACAAGAGAAACAGCTGGAAGTCAGAACCAGTTTTGCTAAGTTTTTTAGACATCTATTTTAACATCTATCAAGTTACCTAAAGCTCTCTTTAAGCCCTATGAGGTTTATTTTATCGCCATGTCATAGTTCAGAAGCCATTTGATGAAAGAAACAGATCATTATCTTGTTGTAGCATCCTATCGCTTTGTAGATTTAATAGAATCAGTTTTCCATTACATTATTTCCAACTATATGCTTCATAGGGCTTAAAATGTTTCTCAAGTTTTCTCTTCTTTGGTGATTTGAATCCAAGGTATATATATATATATTTTAAAAGTTGTATTGCATAGTTCAGATGTTAACTTTTGTAATCAGAATGAAGATTTAGTTCTCATTAATTGCACACAGATCATGTTTTTTGAAAGAAACACTACATTCAGTGGATACACCTCAACTTTTAGTTAAACTTTTTTATGGGTCACTGGCTGTTATGTGAGGGTTTCACTTTGCATACATGGATACGAGTCAATGTAATGTTCAGCTACCGTTTCTTCATCTTCCATATCCAGTCTCTTCCCTTTGTGACATTGCAACAAGGAAGCATTTATATATTTTCAGTTATCAGTTATAATCAGTTTTCTTTATTTCCAGATTTTTTTTTAAAGGCTCATGACCGTTGAGTGTAAGCACAACACTGAAAGGCTTGAGGGGTTACAAAATTGATTAAAGTCTGGAATTGTCTGTACCTGACTTGAATTAAGGCCTAACAAGTAAATCAAGTTCTAAAACCTTTTGAAAATACTTGTGGATCTGGAAAGGTGCACAACTGTTTTCATAGAATTTCTTTTTTTTATTTCAGAAAGTACACAGTAATGCTTAAGGAACGTTGCAAAGATATATATTTTTAAAATATCATTAATGGGATCAAACATGGGAATTCAGTAGAGGTACCCAAACTCTGATGACTGTTAGTAGCTGTAAGTTCATGTAAGCCAGTCCACCTACTAGCATGTTTCTGGGATGTGGGAGTAAAGGAAACCCACATATACACAGGAAGAACATGTCAAACTCCTCATAAACATTACCTGAAGCTGTGCACTAGACATGAACAACTGTTAATCGTTCCCTATGAAAAATATTCCTATCTTTAAATAGATTTTCTTTACATATTTACGGTTGAAATGAGCAAAACTGTGTATTAAATCTTTGTAACTTTAATCTATTAAATTTCACAATCAGCAGAAGAAAAAGCTTATTCTCATTACAGCAAAGTGATTAAAATTCTTGTTTAGAAACACCTATTAAATCAGAAACTACTTTATAGAGTGCTTTCTGTTGGGGATCTGTAAGATATACAATTTCATTGTTCAGTTATTCCGTGTCAACATTTTCAGTTATTCCAAATATTTTCTGACATGGGGGAAACTGCCGTGCTAACATATGCGGGATCTCAAACCTTATAAGAGGAACAGCTGGAAGTCAGAACCTAGTTTATATTTTTTTAACATCTATTTCAACATCTTTTAAATAATGGAAAGCTCTCTTTAAGCCCTATTTCGTTTTATTTTATTGCCATGTCACGTTCCAGGAGCACCATTAAATACAGCTAGTATGAAAGTGTTTTTTGGGTCAAATAGATTTTCCAAGTGATGTTCAGTAACAATCATGCTTTAAGAATTTGGGGAGGGCAATCTGATAATGAAGAAAAAAAGATAGAGGCAAGAAAGTGAGTAAGCAAGATACACACATAAAGACAAGTAGACACAAATCTACGAAGCAGCAGGAGGAGGAGTGAATTAAGCAGATCGGATTTCTGTGGTAATGGCTGGGCGTGTCAGTGGTTAAACCGCTCTCACAAACACATTCCAGAGCTGAGGCTCAGCGCATCTGGTCTGCAAGTGCAGACAGGAGCAGAGCCAACCGTTTCCTCTAAGCATCTCCCACTCTCTGTTTTAACAGCATGCTGGGACCTGGAGGCTTGCTGTAGGGCTTTGAGGTAGCATCTGCACTCTGTAGAGACTTGATTGTATTAAATCTTTGCCCAGGATCTCAGCTTAGAGGTTTTGCTTTGGTGGTTTACAAGTGATTTTTTTTTACCCACATCTCTTAAACTGTTCTCCAGTGCTTTGGCTCTGACTGTTTTCGTTTAATCGTGGTGCATTGTTGTGTGTAGGATATGGCTGATTACCATGGAGAACTTTTTAATACATGTCCCCGGATTAAAGCAAAGAACAAGAAACATAAACTCACTTATAATGAAGGCATAAGAGTTGTTTTAAAACCGGATCAAATCAAAATACATGTTTATTTTATATGCAACTATATAAACGGAATTCCTAACATGACTGAACCTTTCTTTTGTAGTTTTTATCCATTGTTCTTACACACCAGCAACAGCGAAACAGTAAATCAAGTTGACTAAACTTTATGCAAGGTTTTTTGTATACATGTGTGATCAGATACACACTAGTATGCTGTTAAGTAGTAAATGTGTTAGAATGGCACGTTTGAAAAAACAACAACGGTGCTATAGAGGCTTTATCCAACTTTCAAAACTTGGAGCAACATGGTCAAATTAAGTTACATGGCGTTTTGTTTTACAGTGTATATACACTATATAGTCATAAGTTTGTGGACACCCATACATTACATGCAGGCATGTAGACAGAAACATTTTAATGAGGAGTTTTGATTGGTTGATATCACTCTGTCAGAGTCAGTGTGTCCTGTAGTAACCAAGAGAATACAGAGTAGTGTTTTGAATTGGATATTTTTTTTTAATTGGACTTTATTCATAAAATAAATATGTATACAATATTTTTAATAACCCTGTTAGTTACTGTCGTAAGTCCGTTATTATATATGGCAAACCAATTCCTTATGGATTGTTTATTTGAGTACGACAGAAAATCGATGAACTGTCTTGCTGAAAGTGGAAACCAATGACGGGGTTATATTTAGAGTGACGAAGGTGGTGTTACAAGCAATTGTACTGCTTTTGTTTGGTTATGGATCTTTGATCTCTGATCATCAATGGAAAAAAATCATTGATACATTGAATCAAGAACAGAATTTAAAAATATGAGACCAAGCAAATATATTAAATGATATATAGTGAAAAAGATCATTTACAAATAGAATAAATAACCAAAAATATGTGAGTACCCCATCTAATTATTGGGTTTGCCTTTTTTTTCCACACTCTAATTCACACTATTATTACAGGCTCATGCAATTAAGGATACAGGTATACTATTTACAAGGATAAACACTGTCACTGTCATAAGATGCAGCAAGTCAGAAAGTTTCTGCAATTCTAGAGCTGCTCTTTAGGAGCTTTCATACCACACAGACTTTTTCATAGTTCTTAGAACTGTGATCCCTTTGCCACGTTTTCTCCGCAGGAAAAAGTTCTTAAAACTTTGTATATGAACTTTTCAGCGTTCTTTAAGGTAGGGTCTTTTCTCAGTGAATAGGAATCCTGGGTGATGTAAGTATGCAGTGATTGGTCCAAACACAAGTGCCTGCTTTGAGCTTAACGGCCATTTTAAATAAACACTTGGGTCTTGGGTGACCATACAGCATACTGAACAGTCAATGTGTGGCACTCTCATCCAGTTTGACGTGACTCTGTTCACTCCAGCTTACTTGCTACTCAATCATGAGAATTGTGACTTATGATAAAATTGACTTATGATATTTCCACATTATGATGGGAAACCAATAATAAGCATAAATTCACATTCAGCACAATCTATTCAAAGTACTCTGAGTTTTGAAATTCAGATTTTCACAGGCAAGCAATATATGATACAGAGAAAAGCTGCCATATTGGATCAAGGCCAAGTTTTTCCAGAAGTTTTTTTTAGAAGGTGGTCATGTAGCATATCAAAAAAGACCAGAATTGTCTCAGAAATCGACTGCCACAATCTCTCTTCTGGTTCAAAAGTTATCAACACAGAAAGTTCCTCTAGACCAATTCTTACGCTTTCACTGCAAGTGACTTTTTCTCAGTACAGGAAATTGTGGAAATGATTATCTATGGTATTTGCTCATATGCAACAGATGTGCCTAATTAAGATTAGAAAATGCAGCAGTGTTCATTTTAGGAAATATGGGAACCAAAGTAGTAATGGTTGCTGCATCTGAGTTTGAGACTAGCTATTCATGTGCAGAGTGGACTAGTCAACACCAGGCCAGGAATACAGAGACCTAGCTGTCAGCAATTGCTCAGTCACTAATCTCATTGCTTCAGACAGACAATGGAACAAAGGAGCAGTTATCTTATTACCATAAGTACGCTATATCATTAAGGTTTTATGCATCTTCACATGCTCAAGTTGTGCTCACAATCACTTTTTTTACTGAGGAGTAATAAACACAGTCATTCAATCTACATTCACTTTTTAACTCACAACAGACCTTTTGGAAGGCCACTAAGGTCTTTTCCTATTTTATTTCCTTGGCTAAATCTCTTACAGCTGCTGAGCCGATTGGTGCCTGAGACATTCTGTTCCCCCTCTTCTCCATTGAGAATTCATTCACTAGAGTCCTTTACCATACTCAAAGCCAGGACGCAAACTCCTATTTTGTACGTGTGAGTTTGTTTGTGAGGGTGTCTGGGGCGATAAAGCAAGTTGTTCTTTTTCGGTTAATGGTTGCTTTTAGAAGATATTTAGATGTGAATGTGTCTGTTAGCAGTGTATCAACTGCTGGTACCCATGGGGAAGCATCTGGTTTCAGTTTGGGGAATGAGTCATGAGTACACTGGATGATAAAAGCTATGGAATGTGTGATTAAAACCATGGCATTGTCCTTAATTAGCCTAAAATCTGTAGTGGTTTTGTCCCGTAGGCTAAAATAAATAGAGTTATGCCTGTAGTTTGGGCAATGTGTTGCATTTTTGTTTGGTGCCATGTGAATTAAGTTATAAAAAATGTATGAACACGTAAACTTTGAGCATGTTTTTTCACATAATGGAGTGTAGTTCTGCAAGGCCAAGTAATCATATTGCATCAATATGCAACATTTAATAAATATTGTTTTAGAGAGTGGCTTAGGGGGGATAGTACTGTCACCTCACAGCAAGATGGTCCTGTGTTTGATCCCAGCTGGAGCGCTCTGGGTTCATTCTGTGTGGAATTATCATGTTTGCATGTTTTAACTCCCAGTGCTTCAGTTTCCTCCCACAGTACAAAGACATGTTTTAGGTTAATTGATTGCAGTAAATATGCTCTAGTATGTGAGCGTGTGTGAGTGTGTGTCCTACGATGGGTTGACACCCTTTCTATGGTTGTTCCTGCCTTGCACCCTATGCCACCAGCTCTCCCTGACCCAGTCCAGAATTAACCAGATAAGAAACTGAATGAAAGCATGGATGTATTTATTTATAAATACATAAATTTATTTATGAGGAGTTTACATCACAAAGTTTGTGAACATCCCTATAGTGCCTATGGGACGCTGCTTACAAACAATGGGAATATTTAATTAGGGGATATTTCATCTATCTATTTTAGTAAGCAGTGTATTAAACTATCACATTTATTTGTCTTGCAACCTGAAATCAATAACCATTAAAATATTTAGACTTATTTACACATTTTACTTACAACATTCAAGCAATGATAAAAGGCAAAAGTTCTCAAATTAATGAAAACATACCAATAAACCAATAAAACATACCCCTCCGCCTACCCCTCCACCTGAAAAACTAGAGTTCACCCCCAATCCATTGTAGGTCACTTGCACACAATCACTCACTCACATTGGAAAGCTAGAGAAACCAGCTAACCTAACACACATCCTTAGAATGTGGGATGTGACAGGAGCCCATGCTGGCATGAGGAGAACATTTAAGCTCCACATCAAACCAGGGGTTTCTGGAGCTGTGAAGTAACAGTGCTAATCACTGCACCACCATGCATCCATCAGTTATTTACTAATTATTGTTAGAATACTTATTAAAGTTTAACAAAACCTTTTTTTCTCCAGTTTGAAGATGGTTTTAATGTCTTAATGCAGTTGAAAATGTCTGATTTAGATTATTTGTTTCAGGTTATGCTGTAGCTGATTTCAGGCTGATTTTCATTTCATCCCCAGAAACAAACAAAGACTGCGCAATGAATTGTATTGAAGAGTCTATTGATTTTCAACATACCACCACCATACGATGATAGGCAAATCATTTTGCCAATGTCTTTGCTCTGCCCTTCTTACACACTTAAACAGGGTATGTGTATATCATGCTTGCCCACTTCTACTGTTAAGTGTTCACAAAAACTTGTCACACAAACTTGTATGAGGACAAGGAGTACTAAGTGCTGTCCTTTTCTCCATCACTTATTTCAGAGTTATTTTTGAAAACTGCAGATAACTTTTCTATTTTTAATGGCACTTAATCAGTGGGATCCAAATATATTTTCTGATTGTTTTCATAACCTAATTTCATACTCTAGTTTCCATCCTCAGTGAGAAATTTCTAACTTAAAGCTGTCTGGGCTGAACGACACAGGTTGTTACAGAGGTACTGAACAGCACGATAGAAAAATAGTAGTGGTAATCTAATCTAATATTTGAAAGTGTAGCAAACTGAAACAGGAAACTGAATCAAACAATTGTACATTTACTTCTGTGTAGCGAGACTGATGTGGCGTTCTAATCATCGTAATAGTATTCACTTCTCCATCCTGTTTTTTCCCCTCATTCTATTTTTTTTCTCTCTTTATTGTAGCCAAATGAACCTGCAGAGCCTCCCACATATCCCTAAGGAATGTTTCAGAATTACAAAAAATGGAACATACAAGCTTTTAATCAAAGCTGCATATTTCCTGGAAATGTGCAGCTCTTGCTGATTGGATGCACATGGATTCAAATGGAGGTAGTTTATAGGCCAGGCTCTGGAAATGACTTCAAACTGAAAGAAGATGATAAAATCATACAAGCTTCAAAAAGGCAGGCGGGAGTGTAATTGTGTGTACATGACTTTGGGCTCTGGGGAACAGCGCCACGTATACGACTTAGGAGTAACATCATCTCTTGTCAGCTTTCCTCTCCCAGTGGGGTAGCAAGAGGAATGTTCTCATATGCTGCTCGCTGGAGTTTAATGCTAGGCTTAACATTCAGCAGTGATACAAACCAGCTGACTGTCATCTTTGCATATGTTTAATGCAACCAGTATCAAACTTTCTGAACTACAGTACAATGAGGTACAGTTACCAACTCATGATCTAACTCTTGTCATTACATCTTGATAACCTAGCTGAATGTAGTTAACTTTCTCCTGTCGATCTGTGACATAAAGTGTTTATTACTACATCACTTAAACTTCAGCTTATCACCTGATCGTTGCAATGTGAGATTATCACTAAAAAAACCACTGATGGATCGAATTTGCTACTCCGTAGTAGCATAACTACTATTTACATTTACATTTACAGCATTTTAGCAGACGCCCTTATCCAGAGCGACTTACAATTTATACAGTCTTACAATTCAAGCAATGGTGGGTTAAGGGCCTTGCTTAAGGACCCAGTATTACAATTCAAGCAATGGTGGGTTAAGGGCCTTGCTTAAGGACCCAGTATTACAATTCAAGCAATGGTGGGTTAAGAACCTTGCTTAAGGAAAATGATTTGCCTAGCAGCTTGACAGAGGTGGGATTTGAACCCAGGACCATCAGGTTCATTCAGGACATTCATTCGGACACCGCAGTCCCATGTGGTACTATGTGGTGGAAAATGATAAATGAAAGAACCAACTGAAAGACTGGGTCTCTGCTGGCTGGGTCAGTCATTGTATGCAGGCAATGAGGTTGGTTGGAAAGGTCGTCCCCAACCCTATCTGTCCCTTCGATGGACTGCTGTCCTTTCAAAGATCACCTACATTTGATTTCTGTATTCTCTAGGTATAGGCATCATACAACCGTGCAACTGTGACCAAAAAACTAGGCCTAAATGAACTATTAATATGTTTATTCTTTGTGAAAATCTTCAACACAGACTTAGTAATTGACCACCGTAAACTGTAATTAAGATTTATGAGTTTCTTGCTCAATAAAATGAAATAACATTCCTAGGTTGTTACATAGGCCACTGATGCAGCAGACAGACGTTTAAAAAAATGTTGTGTATTTATAGAGCCATATTTCTATGGGTAGTAGCGATGTCTGCATACTCATGCATGTGTATAGTTTCTCTTTTAAATTCATTGTTTAAGATTGCACTTAAAGGAAGTAAAAGCAAAAGTACATTTAGATCCAGTTTACACATTATTTTTAACGTCAGGACCCTCAGTACTATTATGATTATACTTCAGAGGCCTCATCTGTTCTCTGTCAGATGATGGGGGATAGAGAGCGTGTGAATAGGGCAATATTTCTAAATTCTGTGGTATCTGTGGTCACTGAGAATTGATTCACATGGGTCCTCTCTCATTGTGTAGAATCCATCACTTTTCTAGCTCTGTTTCTGGCCCTCCAAGAGCTAAAGGATGAGTAGCTGCACAACTGCGGCCATGGCTGGATGTCATTTCAGTCTTCTCTCCTCTTTCAGGCTGCAATTAGGTTTTATTTTAGAGGCTCTGAGTAACAGACAGAAGGGTGAAATGTCCAGAGTAGACATTTTGAGCTCTGACTAAATGTTGGTCATATAATCAACCGCAGATTCCCAGATCACTCACTGTTATTTCTTTCTGCCTCCTTGCATCCTGTACAGATGGGATGTAACTCTTTCATAAGTCACACAAAAATAGGCAAGTTTGAAAGAAGGAATGAGTGAGCTTGCAGTGAAAATATGCACTTAAAAAATTCTGAGCTTTATATGGCTCGGCCTGAGTACATAAAAAAAATAAAATCAAATTGTGTCTAGTGATGCAAGGGTTTGGATCGAAAGCTAAAAAAGCAAGCGTGATGTTTTTTTTTATTGGAGATAGCTTGGATGAGCAATCCAGTATTGCCATGGCTGTGATGTATTTTTATAGGGAAGGACAGAGAACATTGTACTTGGAAAACTAAGTGGAAAGGGGAAGGAGGGAAAGCGAATTCTACAAACAGACCACTTGGACTGGGTTGTCAGTGCGTGTTCTAATCCTTCCCTTTGTCACTTCCCTTTGCTTAGTTGTCTTTTATGCGCTGGAATTCATTGTACAAGGCAAGTCCGATCCAGGTTAATAATGTGTAAAGAGACAAATCAAGAGGCATGCTTGGTCATGACCTGGAGGCAGGGCTGATAAGCGATGTAGCTTGTTCATGCTAGTGAAACACGTAGGCCTTGACTATATGAATAAGGGTCAGAAGTCTCAAAACCTTTCAATCAGCCCCACCCCACATCTTCTTTTCATCAGCAGCGTTCTAAAAATATTGACTTTGGCACGACCCAGGAGAATTTCGCCTTACAATAGACAGGAAAGATTTCCCCATCTTCATGCTTTCACTTCTAAACTTATTTGCTTCCTTTTCTGTGACGACAAAGGCCAGAGAGTGCGAGACATACACGGTCGAGATGGTGCACAGATGTTTAAACACACTGCTCATGAGAATGGGTGTGTCGGCGTGTGCCGATGTTGCCCCACGGGAGACATCCCACTCTGGGCGCTCTAATCATGATCAGGTGTGCACCAGCTACTCGCTACCTATTAAATTCTCTACATGAGGCCATGACACTATGTTTCCCCTTAAGGTTTTACTAGTAAAGGTTAAGACATTTGGCTGCAAAGTCCCTAAAGCCAGCTTTATATAACACAGCAGTGACTCTCCAGAGGCTGCTGCGTGTCATTAAGTAGTAAATATGGTTGTGCTTCTTTGTGGTTCTAACCATCTCATAACATGTTACCCCCAAGAATTGAGGCCACATTTAAGATTAACAATCACGGCCTTGAGGTGTCAAGCTTTTTCTGAGTTGTTTATGTTCAGCAGGAAGTTTATAGTTTACCAGCCCTTCTGGGTTCCATCTGATACACCCCTATTCTTCAGCCTCCTAATGACATCACAACATACGCTGTGATGGATGTCAAACATTTTTACCACAACCAGGTGCAAAGTGGTGGCTGTAATGAGCTCCATGCTTTGAATGTGTCAAATGCTTCTATTGGGAAGAACAGAGAAGGACCTGGGACCTCTGCTGATCCAAGCCAGCCTCACAACTCCCAATTAAATCTCCACCACTGTTTATCTGTTAATAAGTTTCATACCGCCAGTTGGTTAATTAAAAAGGTCTGTAATTTGACAGTTGTCTACTTCTATCCATGTCGATTTGTGCTTTCTCAGATCATTGCCGCCTGAAGATTGTACTATTTGTTCTGAAGTGTGTAATGGTCAAAGATGTGGCTTTGTCCATGGCATGCTGTCGATTGCAAACCAGTGAAGACCCATGAAGTGCGAGGAGGTAAACGTACAAAGGTCCTGGTTTCATGAGCGCCACATGTCCGTTCTCATATACAGTCGATTCCGGTTAATGGGACCACATCGGGACGCGATCGTTTTGGTCCTAATAACCGGCTGGTCCAAT
>JAUZSU010113213.1:0-19536 GCA_034780255.1 Parotocinclus maculicauda
AAGGCCCAAGACGATTGAACAGTTAGAGGCCTGTATTAGACATGAATGGGAGAGCATTCCTATTTCTAAACTTGAGAGACTGGTCTCCTCTGTCTGTTGAGTGTTGTAAGAAGAAGGGGGGATGCCACACAGTGGTAAAAATGGCCTTGTCCCATTTTTGGGATTTGTTGACACTATAAAATTTGGAAACAACATATTTTTCCCATTAAATGATACATTGTCTCAGTTTAAACTTTTTATCTGTGATTTGTGTTCTATTCTGAATAAAATATTACATGTTTGGATTTCCACATCATTGCATTCAGTTTTTATTCACAATTTGTTTAGTGTCCCAACTTTTGGCAATCCGGTTTGTATAAGCAAACAAGCGCAGCTGAAAGTTTAATAAAGATCAAAACCAAGGAAAGTCTGGATGCTCTGGCAGTCTGAATTTTCTCAGAAACAGCCACCAGGGCAGTTTCAGTGGAGTGAGCTACCTTGAAACCAGATTGATTTTGAGGTCTTGTAGGTCATTCTGTGTGAGAAATGTTGACAACTGGTTATAGACAGCACATTCCAGTATGTTTTGTAAAACTTGATAGTATGGGATCTAGGTAACTTGGTAGGATTGCTGGATGGAAGAAGTTGAAGTATATAATCTGTGGAAAATGTTGTGTGTTCATACGGCCTGCTATGTAATTAAAGTCAAAGTGCTAATAATATCAATCATGATTGTTGGGTTCTCATGGTTCCATCCATTTGGTTAGAGGTCAGTCACAGATGAACCTTAGCTAACATTCTATCCCTATCCTACACAGTGTTGCTGTGTTGCTTTGTCAGATCTATACTCCAGTCTTAACTTGCTCTAATATGTTGATCAAATAAACAGCCTGCAGAGGACTAAAAACCCCACATCAAGATTTACTTCCTCACAAAGAGCATTACCATAATGTCAGATCATTAATGTCAATTAGCCCACCCTGTGTGAGTGTTTTAGAGTGATGTCTGAAAAATGAGTGGGTGCCAATATAAAATATTGCATGCTCTTTTTTAATCCACAGGTTTTTTGTAACTGTTTGTTGCAAAAATTTAATTCACGGGATAATCACGAGATGAATTTTGTAGACTTTGTGTTTATGATTGTTAATGATTTATGTGCCTGCATAATGTAAAGGAAAGGGGACAGGGACACAACACTGCACGCAGGGAATCTGCGGGATACAAAGTACAGGTGATTGATCGGCATAGACCAATCACATGCTTTGTCATGGAAATCGGCTGGTAATGATTGGTGGCGATCGATCGGAACACCACTAGTAAAAATGTTTATACTTTCCTTAAAATTAAATGTTTTTAATTACAAATAGCATAACAATTTGAATGAAACGTTTAATCTATAAAATAAATAAATTACATAAATATTGGATGTGTCCACAATTTCCTGTAATGAAATACTTCATAGCTTTGTGCAGAATCTGATGATCAGTGTTATCCTAGCATGATTTCACAATATTCCAAAGATCATCTTGGGATGTTACTGAATGCTTAGAAGTCTCTGCCCCATAAATGCTCAGTATGATTTATGGTAAGCTAACTTTGGACAGTCAACTCTCTTTGATTTTCTTTGGTTTTCAAGTAGTTATTTAAACTATGTGATATGGGTTTTACAACCCAATTCCAATTAAGTTGGGACATTGTGTAAACTATAAATAAAACAGAATAAGATGATTTGCAAATTCTTTTCAGCTTATAGTCAATTGAATACACCACAAAGACAAGATATTTATTGTTCAAATGGATAAACTTTATTGTTTTTGTAAATATTCACTCATTTCGAATTTGATGCCTGCAACACGTTCCAAAATAGTTGGAAAAGGGGCAACAATAGAATGGGAAAGTTGAGGAAAGCTCGAAAAACACCTGTTTGGAACATTCCACAGGTGTACAGGTTAACTGGAAACAAGTGAGTGTCATAATTCTGTATAAAGGGAGCATCTCTGAAAAAGTTAAGTCATTCACAAGCAAGGATGGGAAGCGGTTCACCACTTTGTGGACAACTGCATGAGCAAACAGTTTAAAAACAACGTTTCTCATTGAGCAGGTTCAAGGAATATAGGGATTCCATCATCTACAGTACTCAATATAATTATAAGACTGAGAAAATCTGGATAAATCTCTGCAAGTAAGCATCAAGTCCGAAAACCAACACTGAATGTCGTGATCCGTTAGGCAGCACTGCAGTAAAATCCGACATACTTCTTTAACTGATATTACCACATGGGCTCGCAAACACTTCAGAAAACCATTGTCAGTGAACACAGCTCGTTGCTCCATCTATAAGTGCAAGTTTAAACTCTACCATGCAAAGCAAAAGCCAACAACAACACCCAGACGCAAAGTGGCCCGCCTGCAGTCCAGACCTGTCTCCCATTGAAAATGTGTGGGGTATTATGAAGCACAAAATATGACAATGGAGACCCTGGACTGTTGAGCAACTGAAGTTGTACATCAAGCAAAAATGGGAAAGAAAACCACCCACATAGCTTCAACATTTAAGCGTTCCCAAACGCTTATTGAGTGTTGTTAAAAGGAAAGTGGTAAGCATGCCCCTGCCCCAACTTCTCTGAAAAGCATCAAATTCAAAATGAGTGAATACTTGCAAAAAAACAATAAAGTTAATCAGTTTGTGAATTAAAGATATTGTCTTTGTAGTGTATTCAATCGAATACAAGCTAAAAATAATTTGCAAATCATCGTATTCTGTTTTTATTTATGTTTTCACAACGTCAGAACTTCATTGGAATTGTATTATACTGGTACAGTATGAATCCTTCTCCACATATATCCAAAAAAATTTAAATTTGTTTGGTAGTCTCAAATTTTTGGCCCCCATTATAATTCTACAATGCCTTTCGAAAAAATATTCATCACTTACATTTTCTAGTCTTGTCTAAACCCTCAGTGTATTTCTTTCTCATTTGTCCCCCCTAACACCTGGTACAACATGCTCAGTAGACTCAAAACTGACCCAGAAAAAGTATTTGTGACGTAACATAGCCCATACTCTCTCCATCCCTGTCTGT
This sequence comes from Parotocinclus maculicauda, assembly GCA_034780255.1. Classification (NCBI taxonomy): domain Eukaryota; kingdom Metazoa; phylum Chordata; class Actinopteri; order Siluriformes; family Loricariidae; genus Parotocinclus; species Parotocinclus maculicauda. The sequence continues at coordinate 3,063 of JAUZSU010113213.1, forward strand.
ATTCAGCAGGTGCAGACACCATGGGTGTATATGATATGTCACCAAGGGGAGTCAGTGGACAACTTCTGTAATCAGAGAGAGCATGCCTTTTCACTAATGGGCCATGTCTCTATTTTTCCTAGCTCGGTTCTTTGTAGGAAGGTCTGTTGCTTGCTTTTGAATGCTCTTTACAGCTTTGGTTTATGTTTTTAAGGGCATCATTTATTATTATTAGAAAATTTGGAGTACTGGAGCGTGGTTAGAAAGTGTTTAGAATAACTACTCTCAGATGAGATAGCTAGCTCTACGCGTGACGAAAAGGTACAATGTGGTCCCCTGTCTAAGATGACTTGCATTGAAATTGTTTTATATTCGTAGATTAGTTTATACAGGTACAAAAAGTTATAGATGATTTAATAAAATAGAAAACTCAAAAATATTTGGCTAGTAAATACACAATTGTGAATTTATTGATTTAAGCAATACTTGAATAGTAGATTGAGGGAGTAAAACCTGACCCCAGGTGCATTTCCATCATCCTAAGAGTCAAGAACATTGTGAACTGTGCTGGTTTGCACTGTAAATGTTCATGCAGTTGCTTTAGAAATCTGACTTAGTGTTTATCACTAACCTTAAACAAATTTATTGCAGCACCAAATCTGAGGCAGATTTGTAATTTTTTTGAAGGAGCAAGTCATTTAAACAAGTAGATTTATCTTGGATCCAATACCAATGAAAGAGAAGTGAAAGAGGTATCATATGGGGTACGTTCAGATATAGTGCTGTAAATATGGTGATGACCTTGTATGAAAAAGTTCATTAGCATCAAAGAGATTATAAAATACTTCTTGTCGTACTGGTCCTTTCCTATTTGCAAATAACTTATTTGTCTGGCTTTCCAACTATGAAATGGCACACACACACACACACACACACACACACACACACACACACAAACACACAGTGACTTGTACATGATCTTTTGCCTCTATCAGCCCAGTCTCCCCCTTCATCGACCCTCTGCCACAGGCTCTGGCACCATCCACTTCATCCTAATTAGAATTAATAATTAAAAAAAGGAAATCAATGGGTGCAAATTAAGTGCCGCATGAGCAAGCTTTATTGGGTTGACATTGTCTCTGGAATGCATGCGTTTGGTCACTCCTGACCTCGCACGTCTGGCATTCAGACCTCTATCCTACCCTTTCTTTTTATTGTGTCCTTCTCTGAGTGGAGGCATGTAAATAAACCAGTGACTCTCTTTGTTTTGCTTGTCTGCATGACATAGAGATAGGAGATGTTTTTCACCCCTTGAGGGAGAATCTGGGAGAGTGAAGAGTGGGTAGGATTTAATTGGTTAAGATGGTGGCCCATGTAACAATCTGCTGATGAGTACACTTTTGACTTTTTGTTGAATAAGCTGCTGCTTTTGCTGCACTGGGTCAAGGCTTTTCCCACATTATTCAACAGCCATCATGACCCAGCTTTTCCCTATATAATTAATTTCAAATCCCTTTTTCTTACCTATACGGACTGTTTACTTCCTTAATTGCATTATCTAAATCATTGGCTTGTATTATGGATCACATTCCAGGCAAGCTGGTAAATGAGCCATTATCCATTATTGGTAATCCATGAACTATTAAGATATCTTTGTAAGCAATCTAACTCCCACCATGACCCTGAATTGGATATACATAAATGAAGATGAGATAAGAGGAGAGAAAAGAAGATGAGATCTAATCTAATTAATGTAATTAAATTCAAAATCTCAATTTTTTAAAATTTATTTATTCCTCTTTATTACCGGATTATGCTTATCTAGATTACAATGGTTTCAGAATCAACAATGGGCACTAGGCAAGAATAAACCCTGGACAGGCACCAGTGCATGGCAGGCTATCACACACTGACTAATTCACACTGAAGAGAGATTTAGAAAAATCAATAACCCCGCTGTCATTTTTGGGAGGTGGGAGAACACTACAGGAAAACCAGGTGACTTTGCTTTGATTCCTTTAAAAAGGCTGAAGACAGCCTAGGAGCTGATTTGTTCTCTCGAAACTGCTATTGATCCGAATTCACATTTAAATAGACCTTGAAAACAATCACTCAGTTGTATTCTTGGTAGATAAATATAAATGTCCTTCATCCATAAATCTAAGCACAAGGCAGTGGCTGCAACTTAATCATTATTCTACTTCTATGTATACCTAATTTGTAACCCTCAAGCATGGCCAGAAAAGCAGCATTACCTTTGTGTAAACTCCAGCTTAACCATTTCTTAATTCTGTAAGATTTTGTGTGTGTGTTGGTCAGCACAACAAGGCAGGTTCTATGCAGCGTCTTTCTCTGGAGAATGGGGAGCCCACAGTGAATGCTTGTCTGGAATGAATGAGGGCAGAGTGGATGCTTTGCAGCATTGTGCCAGCTACAGCACACACACACCTCTCTGTTATTCCTACTCAGCACTATTCACCCCTCATGACTATTGGCAGACCCTGTTGTATATTTAGAAAAAAACATCCATCAGCACTTTGCTCCATATAGGGCATCCCAAAAGCTTTTTTTTCCCCTCTCCAGCCTGCCCTACAGGCTAATAAATAACATGGTGATGAGTGTCAAAGGAGCTCTGGAAGGGATGGTGGGACTTGTTGTGCAAAGAGTATTGGCAGTTTTTATGGTGGCATGCTTAGCAAAGCAGCCAAATGACATTTATCACCCCAGTTTACCAAACAATCATCGCTTTCACACCAAGACCTCAGAGCAGAGCAGTTGTCCTTGTAGGCCTATTAGTCTGTGACAAGCAGCCACAGCACTCAGATAAATGTGTTGAAGGTTACATGTGGGAGAAACCACCTGATGTGTAACGTGTGTCTTGTTGGGCTTTCTGTCTGTTATATCACTGTAACTTTGTTGATACATTATACAGTATATTCCTCCTGAAACCAATATGACTCAAAATGCAATAGATTCAAATATGTTTTACATTGCCCTAAAGTCTGTACTCCTTTAAAGCAATATTAATATCACTTTACAATTGTCGGTAAAACATTCATAATTTGAAGGCTGGCAAGACTCTTCATGGGTTTCCTGCAGGTTCACCGGTTTCCTCCCACCTCTCAACTAAGGGTTAGTCTAATTTGTGCCTAAATATCATGAGTATTGTTGGGTATTAAATCTTTAATTACTACATGGTACTACAACTACTTTAATTGTCAACTGGTTAAAATGTAATATCCAATGTATTGTTATTCCAGAGGTTTCATTCTTTATTTTCTTGTTAAATAGGTTTTTTTTTTGTAAATGATGCTACTGATTTTCATAATATTGCTCCAAAATGTTATACCCACCTCTAGCCATAATACTGCTAAATATAAGTCAATAAATACAATGTAATGTTTGACGAATTACTCTACCTGAAGGCAGAGTGATGGAGTCACTTCCTCTCTCTCCACACTTCATCTTATGATTGGCATTACATAGTCAGTGAGTCATAGTGTATTCATTCTTATTATCGCTGATGCTGAATAGTAAAGGTGCCTAGCACCCACAATGACCATTAATAAACCCATGCATGATACATAAATCATTTGCAATGCAGTCTTTTGTTGTTTACATGTGAAAATGACCTTATATAACACAAACTATTGTACTTTTCTTGCCTTAGATATGTGTCTTAAATGTAATGCTTAATTAAAATATATTCTCAGTGAAATTAAATTGTGACGCACTAGGACCTGGGGGAGGCCAAAACTTCCCTGAAATTTGACACAAGTGTTAAATGATTGTTGTGTGGTATTTTTGCACCACTTTTCTAAAATATGCAAAGGAGAAGGAGTGAGTGATTTTCTTCTGAAGGCAAATGTAATTTCAATACAAAAATAAAATGAATATGTTTTTTTGATGTCTGTTACAAACATCAATTAGCCCAAATGAAAAATATTTGTTGCACTAGTGGAAGTTGCATTATGCTAGCAGATAAATGATTAACATACAGTTTGCCTACTGAAAAAGTCAATTAAAAAGTTTAATTTAAACATTGCACTATTTAAGACAGACATAAATGGATGACTTGTTCTCTCTTGATTTTATTATGATATATTTTGCAGATACTTGTTTAGTTAATAGTTGATCAAAGCTCATATTATACTACTACTTGAACATGCATATACAATACGTTATTAATTTAATTGATATTTTATAACATACTTGCTACTTGACAAAAAAAATAGCAGGAAAAGGGAAAAAGTCAAATAGATCTAGAAATAGTGTTTTCATTATGATTGTTGTTATTTGATGTATTTACTGGATATAAGAAAAGCTTAAGTCTGCTAAGAAAATGACATTTAAAAATCTATTTTGACTGGTACTGCCAGTTTTGGTTTATTATTTTTTTGTTTACTAATAGCTATTTTGTTCTCTGGCTGGGGATCTAATGGACTTTGATTTGTTATTATTTCCTCGCTTGAAAATAAATAAAACCTAAATTGGGAAATTAATTTTTTTTGTCAAATGTCACGTTTTCCTAAACATTGTCACCCAGGTTATTTTTTATTGGAATGCAGTCTATGTTCTCAGTATTTGGGTATTATATTTAGGACCTGATACTGGAACACCCCTGTGGGCCCCCATTCATACATCTCTAGTGAGATCCCTGCTTATTACTCTGTCTGTGTAACACTGTACATTTTGCACATACATACTGGTGCATTACAAAAAGCAGTTACATTAATAAAGCAAGTATGGTGTGGTTGTAGACCATCTGTTGTACCACATATTAAGTTATGTTTATTCTCTTCCCTTCATGAGAGCTATTCCTATTCCCTGATCATTCTTCCCTGTTTGATGCTGGCCTTTTTAACATCCAATAATTGTTTGCATTGAAACTTGTCAAAAACGTGTATGATTTTTAAACTATATTGATGAACCTCATGGGGATTTTCTGATTTCTCTATTAATTTGACACAGTTTGCTGTCTAGTGCACTAAACCAGTTCTGACTGTGGGAAAGCAGCAAGGCTTAGGGGTGCCATTTGGGACATTGACTAAAGTAACAGTAGGAAACTACTATGAATTACCTGCTGTTTTACAGGCTTTCGATAGTAGACTGTTTCATAGAATATAAAATATTTTATGTTATCCAAAACCATGTTTGCCTACAGACTTTAAAATGTGCAACAGGATCTTTTTTTCCTTATTAACATTCTGGTCTTTAGGGTTTAGTTTATATTTTTAGTTTTAGTAATGCTATTAGAGACTAAACTTAATTGAAATGAGTAGGGTTCGTTGCTAACCACTCTTTATAGTTTTAATAAAACCTCTGTGCTTATGCCACCTTCATGTCTAATTGGAAATATAATATTACAAGATGAGTGTAGGGTGCTTGAATGACCAGGATTAAGCAGATAAGATAATGAAGGAATGAAGATAAGTACATATGTAATTCTGTTAATAGCTTTTTACTTGTAAATAAAGTAATGACATTGTGCAGTGTAGCATGGTAAATCAACAATTAAACAACAATTACACGCACAACGCACACAGGTTCCATTTGTGATTGTAAAAATCAGAAGTATTACCACATATAATAATTTGTAATTTAATTTGTGTTACTGGATACAATTTAATTATGTTACCTTATATTCTCTGCTTAAAGATAATATACTAAGAGTTAATATTTTAGGAAGTCTATATATATATATATATATGATACTAATAGCATGTACACAAGTTACCCAACTTCAGTCCCAGTCAAAACATGCTCGTGGCCAAACCAACACTGTTGCCAGGTCCATTTATTCTCTAGACTGTATTTATGAACTTTTTTAATAGACAGGAGCTTTTTTTCATTGCGGGATCTGGCAGCCCCAGAATTAAACACACTAGCAAAATAGTTATCAAACACTTGGTGGAGACAATTGAGAAAATGAAGAATTTTTTTACATAATATTTAAGTTTGATGTTTATGTCATATCTTGCTGTAAGATTATTGGCTGGTTACAAAGTAGAATTTCGATTACTGCCTGAGTCATGTAAACCTGGAAATACCGTTATTACTCAAGTTCATGTATACGCGTTAAACAAATTACTGACAAAATCTTGTTACGTGGATGAAACCCACCCAGAATTGCAACATATTATCTATTTCATGATCAACAACCCTTAGATGCTTGGTCATCTTCACTCTGTCTTCAAGAGTGCAAGTCATTCTTGTCTTGAAAATCTCTACACTTAACTAATCAGACAACAACCGCAGCCCAGAAGCACTTCTTTCTTTCTTCTGAAAAAAAAAACTACATGTTGTCTATAAACAGATGTCACTTTTACTTATATAGAATGACCATGTGCACTTGAAACTGGAGTTCCACAAGGCTCAGTTCTGGGCCCTCTTCTTTTTCTGATCTCTTCTGCAAGGCTCTTCTCATTGGTCTTCTTGTGCCTACAGTAAAACCTCAGCAACTAATTCAGAATGCAGCAACACGTCTGGTTTTCAGTTTACAAAGTTTTTAAATGTCACCTCACTACAGTGTCCTCTACACTGGCTCCCTGTTGCTGCCTGCATCAGATTCACAACCCTGATGCTCGCCTACAAAGACAAAAACATACCAACACCTTTTTACCTAAAGGCAGTAATCAAACCATGCTCTGTACCTTGTACACTTCGAACCAAGAGCTTGGCTCAGTTGGCCCTACCATGCAAAATTTAAGAAAGAAAAGTATGAAAACTATTTTCTGTACTGGCACCCTCTTGGTAGAACAAACTTACAGTGAATGCTGTAATGGCAAAATCTCTTGCTGTCTTTAAATGACATTTATTGACTTACCTGAAACTTCACTTAAATATTTACAAAATTATCTTTACATTTTTCTGTGGTTTTACCTACACCAAGTTCTATCAGGATTTAGTTGGACTGTGTTCTTGGGCTATTGTTAATTGTAATAGTTAATTGTAAAACTAGTATGAGTCTTCTTGATCTACTAAGAAGATCAAGAGCGCTTCTGTAAGTCTCTCTGGATAAGGCGTCTGCTAAATGTTTTATATAACAATGTTTATTCACATTTAATAGTGAAATACATTATGGACTAAGTAATTAATTATGTTATAAAATAGCCAGGGTGTAGTTAAAATCATTTTTAAATTTAGTTTCAGGATTTTCACTATGGTTTTTTTTTTTATATTTTTTTACCAGCTTTTTTTCTGAAATAAAAAGACTATGACTGCTCTAACTATCAGGTCCCACCTCCCAGCTTTTGTCATTCCAGTGAGTAACCTCAGTGCTGAGTCCCATTCTGGTTCTGTCTGTTTGTGTCTGTGTTCTGCCTCGCCAAGAGGCTTCCATCTGTTCAAGTTTTGGAGTACTACGAGTCTTGAGAACTGGGTCCGTGTAAGCAAGCCGGGGTGACCCCGCATGACATGCTCTGCATTCTGGGATGCAGTACAGCATGTAATTACCTCTGGCAGCATACTACAAAATTTACAATGTCATCTCAAGTGTTTTAATAAATCTAATTTAAAATAAAGAAAACTAACTTTGATTAATAAGGATTGCTGGTTTTAAAATAATAAATGTATTTGGATCCAATTTGTATATGCACAAATGCTGCCAGTGTTTGAGTCGTTTGCTATTTATAACATTTTGTAACATATTCAGAGGCACATAAAATGAAACTCTTTGTGATTTCTATATAATGCGTAACCAGTAGAAATACAACTCTGTAGACCTTGCCAGCATAATTCAGAAACACACTATATTTTTTCTACTACATGGGACAATTATGTCCACCTCCAAGATAAAAGGCTGTTAAGGCAATGAAATTCTACACTAAAATTACATTTACTTGACAACTTGGAGCACATCTGAATCAGACGCAGACATTTGTGTAGATTTGTGATGCTGCTGGGAGAGCATTAAACACTTTAAATGTCATGGATAGAGTGGATACCACTGGTTTTCTACTTTTATAACAGTACATTGTACAAATTCATGCCAGCAGCTTAGATCCACAATTCTGAGCCTGAAGTTTGTTGAAAAGACAGTGGGTTGCATCCCCATACACAGCTGCTGATTAGCTGGTTAGAGCTGAGTCTGGTGCTGTTAATGGGGGTTGCAGTTGAGGTCTCCACAACTCTACAACCTGAGCTGAATTCTCTTCCCACACAAGCAGACAGTCATTAAAGCACACATAAGTCTGTGCAAGTGTGGCTGGTTGTTCTTTCACTTTATTTGTCCTTTAGAGTTCTACGAATCTTTCTGAAAGCATTGTTTCATACCCTTGGAGGATATTTATGTTCCACCTTACCTGTGGTGCAGAGTAAACTCTGGTTCTTTAATCGCTGCTAGATGCAGTCAGAGGCCCATAGTGACAGCTAGGCTAGTAAAAGCTTTGGTACAGTGAAAGAAATTGAAAGTTAATAAGCTTTAGTTGCAGATGGGTAGAGGGAAATGAGGCTTTTAAGCCTTCCAATTTTGTGGAAAAACCTTTGGCAAATTAAGTTCTGTACTGATTTCCCTCTTTATTTGTCTGTCCTCCTCCACAGTAATTTTGCATCATTGCAAATGATCATCCACGTTGTATTTGTGTCTATGTTACTTCTAGTTTGACACCTCAATCTGACGTGTCAGCAGATGCACGGCTCTCACTTTGAGTCTGATGGAGAGTTGACGAGGTCTGGTTTCAGAAAGCTGGTGATGCGCTGTTTCTCTGCTCTTTCTCATCAGCGTGGGAGAGTTAAATAGTGGGGGGTGGACAGATGATTGACTGTAAGCGGTCCAGGCGATGAACCACTCATCCATCTCACCCGACCACCTACCAATTCTTTACTTCCACAGGGCTCTGGTCATTTGTGTGGCATGTGAGCTTAGCTCTCGTGTAAGCTTTGGTTGAATCAATACCTTGCTCACAAACCCTCTCTGGGCCACTTAATCCATGTACTCTAGCCAAGCCTGAGAGGACTGAGGCTGTATGACCCCCTCTGCAACATGCTGTCTTTCTTCCACTCCTGATTATCTGCTTAATGTTTGCCTGACACAGAGACAAGGTACTGCTTCTTCCCTGCCAAGATGTTCCATTAAGACCTCATCCTTTTCTTAACACAGCCCTTTTAACTTAGCCAAGTGAACACATTTGCAAGAGTCTCTAAATCTATTAGAATAAATGAATTCTGATAATTATCAGAATTGAAGCCAGAATCAATACATGAAGGTTCACACAGGTCTCATCCTTGTGCTTATTTTTTAAGATTCTGCTTCAGGATAAATGAGTCAAAGGATGTCTTAGTAACAATATGCACGAGTCCTTTATGCTGTCCAGAACCATATGAAAATCAGGACATCATTGAGAGAGAGAAAAAGGTGGCATGTCTGTGGGTTTCTAACAACAAGCTTGGGAAAATTGCCAAACCAGAATACATTACTTTCTCAAGAATTCACACGTATAATGACCACTCCTTGGTTTCCACACAACTGTGTATAACTGTGCATATTTGGCAAAATACAAGATATGTTTACACATTTCATGGTTACAGCAGCCAGTCAGAGTGGAAAGTCTGTGCTATTGGTTGTCCTTGAAAAGGTATTTCAATTAAAGGTAAATAGCAAGGGAGGTATTTGTTGCATTACATTTAAAATTCATTCCATTCATTTAAGAGTTATATTTCTAAACCAGATCAGTGAGATCTTATAAAAGATACTGCCAGATAGGTGAGGAAAGGAAATCTGCATTATAAAGCTTATGTGCAATTCTGATATTATTTGGAGATAGCAAGATTCCATGCCTTTTAAGATAAGGGTTGTAATGTGTTCTGCTTTATGCCTTTCTAATATAGTTTTGCTTATGTATGCTATGTTTGTTACCATATTTAATGACGTTATGCTCCTTGCCATACTCATTACAGTAAAACAGAATGAAAGCCTTTTCCTGGATATGAAACTTCTGATTTATTCTCAGAATTATAATAAACTCATAAAAGCTGTTGTTCCATTTCTTCATCTCTGTAATGACATTAACTCTTGTCCTTGTTCTAGGTTGTGAGAGTGGCTACTGGGGACCCCACTGTAGTAATCGTTGCCAGTGCCAGAATGGAGCCTTGTGTAACCCCATCACTGGGGCGTGTGTCTGCACAGATGGATACCAGGGATGGCGTTGTGAGGATCCCTGTGAACCTGGATACTATGGCAAAACTTGCCAGCTGCAGTGCCAGTGTCTTAACGGTGCTACATGCCACCACGAAACTGGCGAGTGCATTTGTGCCCCAGGGTACATGGGTGCAGTGTAAGTATGAAAGATGTCAAATGATTAGCAATGCCCTTATAGGGTACTAACACCTTGCATAGTTTTAATACCAATGCTATCACCTTTTGTATTTTTGTGAGTTGCATCTTTAATATTTAGTTTTTATTGTTTGACATTAATATACATAAATATACATTATTAACATTTTAAAGCAAACTACACAAACAAAGACAATAAACAAATAAAAAATAAACTGAGACCCTGGGGCATAAGTGAGTCTTTCTACTTGTACTGTTACAGCTGTGGAGTCCGCTGTCCCTCCGGAAGTCACGGGCCCCAGTGTGAGCAGCGCTGCCCTTGTCAGAATGGCGGAACTTGCCACCACATCACAGGAGAGTGTTCATGTCCAACTGGATGGACCGTAAGGCTCATCAAATATAGACCATGTAACACTAAACTCGATAGCTGGGGATAACAGGGAGAAGAATGAAAGAATGACAGAAATGAGGGATCCAGGGAACAGATGATGAGGGTTTCAGGCAGAGGGAAAGATGTCAAAGTGGTAGATGACAGCAGATAGAATGAGGGAGCAGACACACAGGGATAAAGTGTGACTGGGGACCAAACTATGGTTAAGTGAGTTGAAAGAGTTTGTAACAGAGTGGAGTAAATGTTCTCATATGCAAGTTGCAGAGCTATTGCATATGAGTACATTTAACAGCAACAAAAAAGCAGACTGCAAAGAACCTCAAAGCAGCTGATGCTCATTATTACCAATAAAACTGAAACATGCAACATTTTCTATGTCTCATTAATAGTGTTTTATATCTTTCTGTTGAAGCAGGGGTCTGTGTGTGCCCAGCCCTGCCCATTAGGGAAGTATGGCATTAATTGTAGCAAAGACTGTTCGTGTCGCAACGGGGGACTTTGTGACCACATCACCGGACAGTGCCAGTGTATGGCCGGCTACACTGGTCGCAGGTACACAAGACACAATAATAATCGTTGCATTTGAAGTGTCCACGGTAGCTATATTTGTTCTTTTCATAGCTGTAGTTCAGCAAGCACAATTACAATTCAGCATTGTCCTCTCAATGACAACTCAAGCGACTCAATCATCTTGAAAAAGCTGTGATTTTCCATGTTTTTCAGGTTACATGACTCCAAAAAAGAATGTCATACATAAAATTACACAGTAGTGGCATTGTCATCATAATGTTGTTTTACATATTAAGGTTGTTAATGCATATTTGTTTCCTTCTTGACTGTATAGAAAGATTATACTGTAAGTAGAATACTAAGTGTTTAGTGTCACTATATTATACCTGATTTACCATTTGTTCATTTAAGTCTGACCTTACTATGTCATTCAGTCTAATTCCTGATTTGCAGTAGTGTTTTTTAATTCTTATTTCTAGCCATTAATTACCAGTAATGGAATTGTATTAAGAGTCAATTGAAATAGCTGCGACTCTTCATTGCCCTGTAATGTCCTAAGGGTTTATTAGCTTGCTAAAGCGATTGTCAGCAGGATGAAAATGCTTTCAGGACAAGTTCTCCTTTTTCTCTAATATTTTGCAAAATTGCCCTCATTCATTTGCTCTGTGACAGGTGAATTAACACAGCAGGGATGATCTGAGATTATGTTAAGATACCCCCTCCTCTCTCTTTACCCTTCTTTTTTGCAATAACACCCGTCTCTCTCAGTACAGCCAGCGCTGCTGTAATTTAAATGCGAAACATAACCATCCCATTTTAAAATTTAATTGAGCTATTTATCTGTCTTCTAATGGCTTCTTTGGACACTTAAGATTGATGCTTTCCCAGGGTTGTATATTTAACTTTTTATAAAAGTCCTCTCTCCTTAAGTCACTTTGCTATTCCACACAGAGAACATGTCATTGTCTAATTGTATTCACTGTAGGTAATGACAGTGGCCTTGCTGCAGCTTCAGCAGAAAAGCTGGCCCACTGATGAGCACTAGTAATAAGAAAGACCACATAGCTCTGACTTATGACCTATAGATTTGACTGGCCATGTAGGTTATCCTTTCGCACTGTGTTTTCCTAATGCACTACTTTGCTTTCACCATCGCTGCGTGAGTCTGTGGAAGGACGAATTATGAGTATGCTGAATAAAGTCTAAGAAAAGTATATCTGATGTTCCAGGTGTCAGGAGGAGTGTCCTGTTGGAACATATGGCCAGCAATGTGCCCTCCATTGTGACTGTCAAAATGGGGCCAAGTGTTATCACATCAACGGGGCATGCCTGTGTGACACAGGCTTTAAAGGACCTCATTGCCAGGAGAGATTTTGTCCCCCAGGGTTGTACGGCCTTATCTGTGACAAGTATTGCCCCTGTGATGCTGCGAATACTCTCAGGTAAGCAAACATGGGCTTATAAATACTGTACAACTAGTCATTATATAGATTACACTATAAAACCATGGCTGCTTATCTTCTGCAGTGTCTGCAAGTATTATTGCAATCATGCAGAACAGTACCTGAATTTAATTGAATTTCCACTTTGTTAGGAGAAACACTCATTAGGGAAATTAGATGGCGTTCTTCAGGTTTAGAATACATATATACCACACCGCTTAATTTTGGCCAACGAGTTGTAACTATCTTTAAATAACTAATGATCCCCTTCAAATACAGTATATTAGGGGATAGTTTTTGTTTTGCGAGGGAAAGCATTTGTTCTTTGGAGTGTCCTGACACATTTTTATTGGCAAAGAAGTTGTTACCTGGTTTTTTTTTTCAAACCTTACTGGTACACAATGTAAGAATTCTTTAACACTATGGGCTACTGAAGGGTTGGTTGCAATGTGATTAAAAGCGGAGATGGCTGCTGTCTTTGCTGAGCTCCTCTGAAGAATCTTGCTCTTTCAAAAATATCTTTACAGTTTGTAGACAGAAACAGCTTTAATTAATGGATACCATAAATCATTAAAGTATAGATATACAATTGGAGACAAATGTCTGGGACCACTAGTGAAATTGTATTTTTTTTAGTTTTTATATTACAAAATTATATAATCAGAATAATAATTTAAGTAAAAGTTGAAGCATTTAAATATTTATTACATAACTTACTGAATATATTATCTTGTTGTTTCCCTGTTTTACTGTAATGACAGTGTGCACTAAAGCTGGCATGAGCTCCACAATTTTTTGCTAATCTGATGATCTGTGTTATCCCAGCATGCCAAAGCTACCCAAAGACCCAATATATGCTAAATTAAGGAAAGTCTTAATCTTCTTTGTTTTCATGTACTGTGGTGAAAGTATGTTAACACTTTATAACTTTATATATCTCTGTATAAAGATGTTATTGTTTGAGTAGTTGCCCTGCTGTATTTAAAGAGTAAAGATATATGGAAGTTTCACATTTTTCCATGTGTATAATTGCATAAAAAGGAGAACTGGAAACATTATTTATGGAGGTTCAAAAAAGAAATGGGAATTTGTGCAGAACTGATAAACAGTTACTAGAAATTATTAGTTACAGTTATTTTTTAAATAAAAGGGTCATACTAGATCCTGAAAGCAATGGTTCACATACTTTTCCTTAACAAATAAAATATCAAGTATAATATAGATACAAAAATGCACATAAAGCTTTTTCACTTGTGGTCTCAGACTGTGACCCCAGGGCTATTACAATAGACAAAGCCACCTCTGCACTTGAGTCCAGTCATTGATGGCAGTGCACCTAAATGGTTCGTGAAAGGGCAAAAAAAGAGCAATAAGGAAGAACAGGAAAGCGACTTTACCTGAGAAAAGCTCAATGTATGGTTAATTCATCCATTTTAAGTAAGGTGAACCCTAGTCGTGGCGGTAAGCTAGTGTGTTAGACTACTACCCCCTCCACTATTGTAGAATTCTGTACTGCTGTAATATTACAATAATATTAATGTGTTTAGCAGTTTTCTTTCAGCTACCAAAATAAGAACCTAAACATTCTGTACCTTTTCAGTTTGATGTTTAATTCCTATTTCCAGGTTAATGTTGGGCTTGAAAAGATCATAGCAATCCCACTCCAGCTCACATTTCTATCCCAGCTTCTTGTGCATGAAATCATCTCCTGGGGTTCATCAAAAGAAAGAAGCTGAGGAAAGGCGTCATGTTTAGTAATTGTTACTGAGAGAGGTATGGGAGTCTGTTAGTCTCAACGGATTCAAACATTATGTGACCAAAATAGCTTAAAGTTGCATTGTTACAAAACAAATAACATTTTTAGAGGAATCTTAAGCAGAATACTTATTTGTTACTGATTGCTAGGGTAGTATGGTGGTGCAGGGGTTATCACTGTGGCCTCACAGCTCAAAGATCCCTGGTTCGATCCCTACCTTGGGCTTCGTCTGTGTGGAGTTTGCATGTTCTTCCCATGTTTGTGTGGGTATTGTTTCTTGGCTTATCTCAAACCCCCGGTCCACTCAGCTTGTCCGACGTAGCCGTTACAGAGCATCCAGTCACGCCGGTTCTATCCCAAGTTTGATTGATGACGTGATGGCGAACACCTCTACTGTTAGGGTTCCTACCTTCCCCCGGTGCGTTCGGTCGTCCTCGCCGGTCGCCATTAGTAAAGTCAAGTCAAGTTTATTTGTCACGTATACATTTTAGCAGGTACAATATACAGTGAAAGTGGAACCATCAACCCGTCCGAACATACAATATGACAAGGTTGGGGGGGGGTTGACAAGACAAGAACACGTAACTAAGGAAAAGTAGAATATGGTAAACATTGGGAAAGATTGGAGATTAAAAAAAGCCCCGCCCACATACTGTCCTCCGAGGAGCACAGTATATGAGCATGAAAAACAAAACTATATTATACATAAATTTACTATATAAAGTATAAAATGTTTAATGTGGTGCATGGATTGAAGTTGTCTCGTTACACAAATAAAAATAGTTTAATATTTGGTTTCATTTAAAAAATAAATCTTCTATACAAGGTACAATTAACATTTTTCAGAAAAAAAAAACAAAAGTCATCTGTCATGCAGGCTGGCGCCTTTTTAATAATCCCCAAGACCCAAGTTATTCCTGAATAGAGATAAAAAAAGATCACACTGAGCAGACTTCTGCACCAGAAGAGCAAAATCATACCTTGATTTCTTAAGATGTCCACATTTAGCTAATATAACTAAATCGAATTAATTACTTCTAAGTAATATACTTAATCATAATTACTATGCAAGTCTTTAACGTCTCAGGACGAAAGATTCTAAATGTCTGAAACCGTTTCTGTAGAGGGAACATGACACCATCCCCAGGTTACTCCAACATGACTTAAAGGCTTCAGGAAGTTTCTCACTAGATAGGGAATGTATTTAATTATTCCCATGGTGCCTATTTATCGCCTTCGGTCTCCATCCTGAGGCCATGTCCATCCTTATCCTGTACATGCATGTCTGCCCATGGAAAGCTGGCGTCTCCTCAGGCCTGACTGTCCAAAACGTCTGAAGATAGAACCACACAGCAGTACAGATTATGCCTGGATTTAAGACTACAAATGTCTGTGCTTGTCTCATTGTGCTCTTTCTGATTAATGCATCTGTGTTTGGAAAATGATTGCAGAGGCTTGTCCTGTTTTATTTGTATTATTTGTCAACTGCACTTGATTTAGGGAAATAATAAAGCTCAAGTCCAGACATGGTAAATGATGGTTGTTTTATACTTATAACCGTCTACTACTACTGTGTGTGTGTGTGTGTGAGTGTGTGTGACCATGTTTATAGTACATTGTGGGAACCAATGGGGTAAATTGTGGTGGCAATTTCCAACATATGAGAAATATCCAACATTTTTGACAGTGTCTGGACCCTTTACTCTGTAAAACTGCTGTTTCACTGAAGCTGTAGATTTTGTTTTGCAAACTCAAAAGAGTCCAAACCTTTGCTTTGGATTGGTGAGGTTATGGTTAAGTATAAGTGTAGCATTAATTGACTCCAGTCAATGTCCAGTTATGTCTATGGTGTGTATGTGTGTGTGTCTGCCTGTGTGTGTGTATGCGTGTGGGTGGATCAGGTTTACATAGCATTGTCAGGACTAAATGTCCCCACAAAGAAAAAAAACGTGGCATTTTTTACCTCATCAGAACATCTTGCTTGATCCCATAATTTTGTAATTATGTATAACATGAATTAGCCACGGCAATATTATTTGGAAAAACTCTCTGAGTGTGTGTGTGTGTGTGTGTGTGTGTGTGTGTGTGTGTGTGTGTGTGTGTGTGTGTGTGTGTGTGTGTGT
>JAUZSU010113323.1:0-19536 GCA_034780255.1 Parotocinclus maculicauda
CACACACACACACACACACACACAAACACACACACACACACACACACACACACACACACACACACACACACACACAATACTCTCTGAAGGGGGCACATCCTACACTTTGGAAATCACTGCTATATACTATGGCAGATTTCTGAGGCTTGTGTTTATGACATCTAGTACCCAGTTATGCAAAGTGGGCATCAGTCCAAGTGAGTTGAGCTTTCCAGTCTTCTAAATGAGTGTAAATGTTTATGGCATCCTCATCAGCCAGAACATCATCTGTAGATCGGTTTTAATTGTAAGCAAATGGATGTCCAGGGTATGTGGCAGATAGTTTTGAATTTGGGCCAAGATGAGTCTTTAAAAGCATTTAATTACAATTGAAATCAGTGCAAGTGGCCTGTGGTCCTTAAGACAAGCCACTGTGCTTACTCCAATAACATGAATCAGTGAACACAACCTATACCACAGCTTAAATTAAAATAAGACCTAAAAATGACAGAGTCCTGAACTTGTTAAAGTACTTTTTAAAATAAAGCAGTGTAACAGGTTCCAGGGATGAACGTAAGTTGTTTTCCTTGTGATGTGAAGGACAGGCACTTCATGTTTTCCTTGCTGCTCATGTTTCAACTGCACAATCAGAAAATCAGCCTGAAATGTAAGGAGGAAATGAACATTTCAGTGGATGGTAAAAGGCTTGGTCCTGTTGAAACAGGTTGAAATAGCAACTGTTATTTGCTTTTCTTAACTCAAATGGGAAATGTGAAACATTTCATGGGTATTGAATAGCAATATTCATTTTGTTGTAGCAAAAGCATTATTGGCAGGGGGAAGAAGATAGAAAAGGGACATGCCATTGAAGTAGAAACAGAGATGTGTTGGTAGCACTTTTCAAGATGCTCTGTTTGGAGTCTGGACGATGACTAGATAATTGTGGGCTGTCTGTTTGTTTTTGCCTGACATTATTATATCATCAAAACATGTACTTTTAAACACGGTACTGCAAAATACTTCCAATGATGTATTACAGTATATGACAGTATATCTCAGAGTTGGAACTTCAAAGGCTTCCAGAAACACACTCCTGCTATTACCACTGAGCCACAAGAGCTGCTGTCTGTTATGGGTAAATTAAATTAATATAATGGGGCAAATATGACATAATGATGTCATGATGTTATGATGCAAAATTTTCCACGAGTAATTAAAATTCTGCATCTTGAATAATACTAGTGGAAAACCCTAACTTTGCACAAGACTTGACTGACGAAACTAATTTTAAACACCTTGTAGTTCAAAACCCATTAATACTTGTTCAAGGAACTTTGTGTTACTCTAGAAGGCTAACTGAGTTTCACAGGACCATATGATGACTGTTATGCATTATCCTGTGCTGCATGTTATGTCCTATTCTATAATTACCAATAAAAGTTAGTGGTTTGTTCTGTGTAGACATGGGTGTGTAACATAAACAAGATCAACGAGAACCCGCAATGACAATAATTTTTAGGTACTTTGGCTAAAACATGAATCAGGTTTACTCAGTGCTCATTACTCATGTAGTATTTGTATCAGTTTGTATCAATTTGTATCAGATGTGGTCATTAGTAGTGCTGCAAGAGCACAGAGATAACTGACTAATGTGGATGAGGATGTAAACTACAAAGTTCGTAAAGTGCACACCTGAAAGTATGATACTCTGCTGGCAGCTATACTATACAGTACAGTGCAGTAAGGTTTTATGATTGCCATCACAGCTGTTCCACCTCAGCATTACTGCTTCTTTGTCTTTTATTAGTTAAAGTTCATGAGAAATAGTTAAAGTTTCATGAGAAATAGTTTTAGCCCATGTTCTTTCTTAAGCATCATAGTATTATGATGATGTATGATGCTTAATAGCCAGACAGTAAAATTAAAAGTGAAGTATGTATAAATGACATGATGTCTTGTTGACAACCTGAATGTGATTTTGTTTAATTCATTTTAAGGAAGCAATTTCACATTCTGAATACTCTTTGAAACCTTCTTGAATTTATGCTGCATTGTAGTACATGACAAATACTGTTAGGTCAAGTACAGTAATTTAATTGAATGGTAATATAAATTATAACTAATCTTCAAAATATATGGTCAAATTCAGCTAAAATACTAATCATTCAAATCACTAAACTATAATAAACACAGCTCCAACTACACCACACATCGGACCAACATGTCTTCCAGCATAAACAAGTACTGCTTTACGAGCTACTTCACCATTAAAAAATCACCACCCAGTTTAAAACCACTGATTTGGCCAGTAGAAAGCAGTCAAAGATAGTTTCTTGTGTCTGTTCTGATTAGTGTTACTAGTGCATCCACTAGAAAAATTTATATCACAGGACAAAAAATCCACAAAATTCCTCCTTCCTATAGATTCGTGACCGATTCAAGATAAAGTGTTAGCGAATTAAAAATGCTCCTACAACGCAGCAGTTTAGTTAGAAATAAAAACACATTGATGTTGTGAACAGGTTCGAATGATTTAATTAGCTTTCAGTTCAAATCTGTAAGTGAATCGTTTTGGGAATTGGATATCACTTCCACAGTCGCTTTTGATTCAGCCAAACCAAAAAAACCCGCAAGGTTCTTGTATTTTTACTTCAGACAAAACATTCGTATAATTCGTATAATATAAAATTGGAGCAAAAAATCTAGCTCATGATGATAAAACATCAATGCAAACAAGGTGACATGGACAAGTAACTGTAGTTTAATTAACTAGCGAATGTTAATTGTCAGTGTTAGCGTTACCAATTTTGGTGCTAATTTAGAAGGTATTATTCCCTGTGTATAATAAATGTCAGAATGATGTTTATTTACCCACTTAATTCAGAAGCTGATTAAACACAGATGAAGTTTTTGAGGAAAAACACCCAAACAGCTGAATCAAATTACATACATATAAGCTAATGGCTAACACATCGTACCACCCTGGTAAGTCTTTTTAATATGTAAATCAAACACGGGGCAATTTGGTAAAGTAGGAATTTTATTGTTTAAATTTATTATTAATTATTAGATTAAAAAATAATTACAACTGCTAAATATCTCATTGGACATTTTTTTTACATTTACAGTATTCACCAAAACAAATGCTTTTATTTAGAGCAACAAATGACAGAAATACTTTGTAGTTACTTTGTTTTAGTCTTAATACTAAGGGCTTAAGGGCAGCAATATGTGACACATTGGCAGAGTGGTTGAGCTCCAGAAACCCAAAATTAAATGGTTATGGGAAGTGAGTTAAAGAGTAGCGAGTTAAAGATTTGGAAAGCTCAATTAATGAAATGAAATAATCGAGAGCAGCATTAATGCTTGCTTAACCTCTGGATGAAGACAGCACTATTTGCAAGAAAGTGCAGGTTTGAGTAATTGGTGTTTTCTAGAAGTGACTTTTAAAGTGTCTTTATCAATTGACCTGCTCTGTCTTCTCTCCTCCAGACCAAGAAAACTTTCTCATCCTGCCCCAAATGTGGTAAGTTGTTCTCAAAGAATACAAAGAGCTGCAAAACACCTAGCAAGACCCACACAAACTCCTCCTCCCTCTTAACCATCCTCTCATACTGTTGAAGGCTTTGTCACTCACTTTCATGAGATGTTAACCAAGATCTTGTTTTCTTTCAAATCTGCCACTATTCCCACTAGAAAACAGAACCTCTGAATCTACTTTTCTCCCCTTTTTACATATAATATTCTTAAATCTCTCACCCAGCAGTCCTATCCAAACGATTCATCATTTCTCTAATGAGCAGATCCTTGATGTCTTGTCCAGATGTCATATTCCTTCTGTTTTCAAGATTTTTTGCAAAAGCCATTCCTATCATAAAGAAGCCTACTCTTACAATTTCAGACAACTGGAGATCGGTATCACTCCTCTCTTTATGCTTAAAAATACTCAAATGTGCTGTTTACAATCAGATGTCCACCATTCTCATGCACCTATGGACTACAGGGTCACAGCCAGTTTGGCAACAACTTCTTACTGCCAGAGGCCAGATATTTTTATTTACATTTTATTAACCTTTGGAATGATAAGATTCTCCTTTCTGTCATCTCCAGCCATAGAATTACAGGCTCAGTGAAGAACGAAACTGCACTTACAAATTTATATAAAACAATAAAAGCACATACAGTTCCTCTTCTTCATTAATCTGTGCTTTCACCTATGGGTACATCAAATCCTAAAAGGGATTTAACTGAGTGGTGTTCTATCTACTATGAATTAGTTAATATCTTTATTGTCATTGTATATTATATAACATGGATATCTACAAAGAAGAATTAGGGTTTCTGCTAATTGATGAAAATGTAAATGTCAACTGGATAGAGACTTGCTTGCTTTGTACCTGGAGGGATAATCATATCAGCTGTCATAGAGAGGATCCACATGATATTTCTATTGGAATTCCACAAGGCTCAGTGATCATTTCTTTTCTCTCTCTAAACCCTTGAACTGTTATGTTGGTGACACACAGCTCATTCTCTGTTTTCCTTAATCCAATACACAGGTTTTCACCTGCATCTCAGTACTCCTGGAAGACATTCCATTATGAATGTTGGCTCATTATTTGAAACTAAACCTTAGCAAGACTGAGCTGCTTTACATTCCTGGAGCCATGTCCAAAGATCTCGTCCTCTCCCAAGTAAACTACGGCATCACACATTTGGCATTTCGCCAAACTAACTTGGTCATGCTGGGATCTCCTGTACAAAATCAGGACAATTCAACCCTTCCTTTCCTTGTCCCTCATTATATCAAATCTACTCTACTACAACACTTTTCTTGCAACCAGCAGCACAATTGGTTTTCAATTTACCAAAGGTTTCTGGCTTCCTGTCAGATTTAGCTTTTGGTAGCTACAAACTCTAATCAAACCCTGTTCTATACCTCGTACCATTTGAGACTCAAACTCGGTTCGATTAGACCAAGTGTAAAAATGTCACTTACATTATAGAAACTCGTACAATGTCATTCTTAGGTTTAATTGTCAGCTTGACATTACAGTACTAGTGGGTTAGTAGTTTGGAAAGTGAGGGAGGGATGAGTAATATGAACATCTGTTTTACCATACACTGAAAATGAAAATGGCTGTTCTGACCTGTTGTTTACTAATCAAGTCTAGCCAACCTCCATGAGGTTTGTGTACCATCTCACCCCTAGGGTTCTGCAGTAGAGTTTTAGCCTTAAAATCTCCTCCCCGCTCTATTAATTATGATTTATTCTGCACATGGGTATTCCCCACATTAACAAGACATAAAGAGAGGGTGTTGCCCTTCCACTAAGTCTGTTTTCTCGTGTGTCAGAGAAGCACACGTAGATAACAGATATATGTATTTTCCTTTTACTTGACTATGATTGCATGTCCAGAGATTGATTGACTGAAAAATGGTAAACACTAGTGATTATCTCAGGTATCCACATGCCACATGCATGCAGTGTGTACTTAGATTTTCCTTTGATTTTGATCATACATGTACCATGTACCCTTCATGTTATTATCAAACATCTGGTGTACAGTGACTTGGGGGCATTTGCTTTTTTACATTTGCTGCCATTATTGAAGGCATATCACACTATTTGCAACTGTCAGAAGAGCAAGCCTGCCTTTCAATCAGAAAGTGTGAAGATGAGTGCATGTATGGCAGGAAAGTGTTGGACATGTAATTAGAGAGGTTGCTAGTGCCAGCTGGGACTCAAGTGCTGCAAAAGGCCTCGGAGTGTCCAGCTGTTGTGTTGACACCTGGCTCTTGCAGTACATACAACACAGTAACGCTGTATAACTGCAATTCAACAGAACGTGAAAAGCTTCC
Organism: Parotocinclus maculicauda; assembly: GCA_034780255.1. Taxonomy (NCBI): domain Eukaryota; kingdom Metazoa; phylum Chordata; class Actinopteri; order Siluriformes; family Loricariidae; genus Parotocinclus; species Parotocinclus maculicauda. The sequence continues at coordinate 5,842 of JAUZSU010113323.1, forward strand.
ATCATTCATTTCTGCAGCTGTGTGCCAGAGTTTTTTACAGTTGCTAGATGGTTTCCAGGCTTTGTTTCTAAATAGTTGTTTCATTTGTCACATTCTTGTGCTACATGAGTCTTTATTTTTCACTTTGGTACAACATGCATGGTCATGTTATGCAAATGTTGAATTCCATGTCTCAACATTTTTCCCCTGACTTACCATTCTTCGTTTTTCTCCCCTTACTTTCCGTTATGCTTTTCTTGGTTTTTCATCCTTTCTTGGTAGGCAGATTGGCAACATCTGTTTGGATCACTGACTGCATCTCACTCAAAAACAAAACACAGCCCCCCCCAAAAAGTGTTGACTCATAACTTGATAACAAAACGATAATACAGTAAACCTTTGGGAACTGGTTCATGAAAGGCAATTGATATGCGATCTTGTCCTTAATTGTAATATTAAATACATGGTCCAAATATATCAAAACACTTTTTGTGTTGAACAGTTGAATTGATTTAAATGTTTATATATTTTAAAATGTAAATAAACTTTTAGCATGAGAACATTTAAGCTGTAATGTCTTGAACTGAAAATGAACAAATACAGATGTTGAAGTTAATAAAAACCTTAATCAGGCATCCCTTTGAAGAACGGTCATACCTCTGCTCTTGACCACTTTGTAGTCTGTCCAATTTGGACATATTGTGACCAGAAAAAATGGTCTCAATATGTGTTCGACACATGGTGCACTTGCTAGAACCGAATCATGTGAATAGAAATAAAAGAATACAATTTCAGGAATAATCTTGATGTGTTAACTGGAGGCTATTTAAACACTTAATTGTCCATTACATTTGTGCTCAGCTCAGATCAGTTCAGGTGAAAGAAATAGGGGAACTTGTTTTACAACCTATGAAAAATTGACTAATTTCCAGGGCTATACTGAGGAAACTATTTAAAGAGATGATTAAACGCATAATGAGTTGTGGAGCCACATGTACCGAAATCTCTTAAGTTTCAGCTGAAGCCGTGGATCATGTACATCTTGAACTTTGACAACACCCCAAATTGTTGAATAAATATATTCACAATTTTTCAAACTAATTTATTAAAATTTTGTCTAATATTTTGTCTAAAAATATTTTGTCTAAAAATTTTGTCTAATATTATGAAAGCTTATATCACCCTCTCGCAGATTCATTAAGGTTTCATCCTGGAATACTACAAAGGACAGTTCCACTATATAACGATGAGTTCAACACATTTGCATAGGTACACGACTCATTACAAATGGCCCATCTGAGGACACATTTTGACTGGAAGCAAAGTTTTGTGAAAACAGGGCACCCACTTAATTATTCAAACCTACAAAATGTGATATTGGAGTTATTTCTTTATTTTTTTTATTTTAATGGACTTTAACATTTTAAGTCCAATTGACGGAACATAGACGAGCTAAATATGTTTAACATGCAATTGTGTAGATGTTTTCTTTTGAATTTGAGTTTTGACTGCTGCCTTGTTGTAAACATTTTTCAGTAAAGTAAAATGAATTCTAGTAATGAGATGACCAGCTTTACCATGCACAATATGATAATTTGAACAGGGTTCTGGGTTTATGAATACAAAATTGCAGCAGCTTATTTAGCTTATTAATTTTAGCTTATCTTCATTTTTTTACAACTCATTTCACTACATACCAGGGACTCTTGCAACAAGCTATATGTTAATCGTTCTTAGTATTCAAATTATGACTTGCACGTCCACAATAAGTTCGTTTTGAACGCATCCTGAAGAGGCTGTTTAAGTGACAGACTGCATGTGTGCTCTTAAATTTGAATACCTTATGTCATGTTCAGGGAGTTCTGTCTGTAATATGTTAATATGTTATGTTAGACACTTCCTACAGGAGCTATGTCATGTGTCAAGAATTATGTCAATGATAATCATTTGGCTGTCAAAAAGACCTGCTTTCCAGACAGGTTGTAGTTATTTATTTATTAATTTGGGTAGTAGTTAATGTTAGCTTGCTATGTACAACCCCAATCCAATGAAGTTGGGACACTGTGTAAAACATAAAGGAACCCAGAATGCGATGATTTGCAAATCCCTTGCAACCCATAATCAATTGAATACACTACAAAGACAAGATATTTAATGTTCAAATGGACAAAATGTATTGTTTTTTAGCAAATATTCACTTGTTTGGAATTTGATGCCTGTTCCAATAGAATTGGGATATGGGCAACAAAAGACTGGAAAAGTTGAGGAATGCTAAAAAAACACATGTTTAGAACATTCCACATGTGAGTGTCATGATTGGGTATAAAGGGAGCATTCCCGAAAGGCTTAGTAGTTCACAAGCCAGGATGGGCTGAGGTTCAACACTTCGTGAAAAACTGCATAGGCAAAATGTCCAACAGTTTAAGAACAATGTTGCTCATTGTGCAATTGCAAGAAATGTATGGATTTCATCATCTACAGTCCATAATATCATCAAAAGATTCAGAGAATCTGGTGAAATCTCTGCAAGTAAGCGGCAAGTCTAGAAACCAACATTGAATACCCATGACCTTCGATCCCTCAGGCTACAAGTGCAGGTTAAAACTCTACCAAGCAAAGCAAAAACCATTTATCAACAACAACCAGAAAGCCGCCTTTCAATTTCAAAAACAATTTCAAATTGTTTTTGGAAATCATGGAGGTTCTGTCTTCTGGGCCAAAGAAGAAAAGCACTGTCCGGATTGTTATCAAAAAGCCAGCATCTCTGATGCTATGGAGGTGTGTTAGTGGCCATGGCATGGGTAACTTGCACATCTGTGGAGGCACTATTAATGCTGAATGGTACAACAGCGTGGCTTCATAGTAAAACAGTGCAGGTACTAGACTGGACTGCCTCCCATTGAAAATGTGTTTTGCATTATGAAGTGCAAAATACAAAACGATAAAAAAGACCCTGGACTATTGAGCAACTGAAGTTGTACACCAAACAAAAATGAAAAAGAATTAGATCTACAAAGCTTCAACAATGTTTCCTCAGTTCCTAAACACTTGTGTTGTTAAAAGGAAAGGTGATGTAATACAGTGATAAACATGCCCCCGTCCCAACATCTTTGGAACGTGTTACAGGCATTAAATTCAGAATGAGTGAATATTTGCAAAAAACAATAAAGTTTGTCCGTTTGAACATTACATTTCTTTTCTTTGTAGTGTATTCAATTGAATATAGGCTAAAAAGGATTTGCAAATCATAATATTTTATAGTTTTTATTAATGTTTTACATTAATACATTTACATTAATGAGTGAATATTTGCAAAAAACAATGAAATTTGTCCGTTTGAACATTAAATTTATTTTCTTTGTAGTGTATTTAATTGAATATAGGCTAAAAAGGATTTGCAAATCATAATATTTTATAGTTTTTATTAATGTTTTACACAACATCCTAACTAATCCTTAATATCCTTAATTTCCTAAGACAAGTTATGTTAATTTTAGATGGGTGGAGCTTTGCCTGTAAGAGCATGGCATCCTTAAATCCTATAGTACAAAAGATTACAATATGCAATTAAAACCACTACATCATAATTAACCACTGAGTAACACAAAAGAAGAGAGTGTAGCTAGAAGTAAGAAACCATTGTGAATGCAGTCGTCTTCTTTTGATTTCCTGGCATTATCAATCCAGATGCTATTAATTCAGTGCTTGCTGGTCTGCCTTTATGTTCCATTGCTTTACTAGAGAGAATCAAAACACTCATCTGCTTTAGAACCTGCCAAAGATTTCTCATGTGACACCACTGATGTCCTGTTTCAGTTAAAACTTTTGTCCTTCTTTTCCAGGCCTCAAAAGACTCTACTCTGTTCAGGCTCTAGTCATACCATCGTTCAATCCTATGCACTTCTACTGGACTCTGTCTGTTCCATGTAAATGCAGTGGTACTTCTGTTCTTGTTGTTAGTTCCTTTCAGAAGGCTTATCGACAAGTTTTTGGTAGAGTGGTCTATACTGTATCATATTTGGAGATCTGAAAATGATAATATGATAAGTAATAATAAGTAAATTAAAACTTTGAACATACATTTGGCTAAACCATTTAGCAGACCATCAGGTCTAGAGTCCAGTACTTTAACCACTAGGCTACTGCATTACAAAAACTTGAAGAGCTGAAGTTCTGAGAAAATGGAGTCTTCTCAGATTCTTAACCCAGCTGGGAACCATGGACACCACAAGGAAAGTAAGATCGAGTTTTGGAGACGCACAAGCTATGTTGGACATACAAACTTTCAGACATGCAAACCCTCTCTCAGAATGGAACTGGTTTGTATCCATGGAATATACTATATATGATTTATTCACGTTTGAATGACTGAAAAGCAGTTCAAGTAAACACCGGATGATAGAAAAGTTGCAGTCCTAAAAGGCATCCCTCCCTGTGTCAATGTGGGTTTACTCTGCATACTCCAGTTTCTTCCCACAGTCCAAAGACATGCATTAAATTAATTGCTTATGCAAAATTGGGCCGATCTGAGTATATCGGACTAGTTTTGACGTAACCTTGTGTTTCAATGTAACATTGTGACTTTATATGTAACCTTGTGGTCTTTAAATATCCAGTGATGCTGAAAGCAACATTAAAAAAAAACTAATCAACAAAGAATTAGAAGATTAAAATAAGACACTAAGTGAAAAGAATCTAAACTGCTATGTGACTGTGATAATGTCTGGCCAGCATTTTTATTTTTTCACAGAACATTATACTTATGATTTATCTCATTAGTGTTATCAGCTTTACTCACTTTATCAGAAATAAAATAAGTGTCTGAGACACTTAACCCTTTAGGTAAGTTTTAGGCTACCAGGAAAGGTTTATGTAACTCTTACAAAAAAGTATTTTAGACTCAGCAGATACTAAAATATGCTTCAAAAGGGTTAGTATTTCTACTCCATGCTCTGATATACAAGAATGTAATTTGCCTTGTTATTAAACAATGCCTTCAGATTCATGAGTAAACATAGAGTTCAATCATTAATTTTAATGGCATATCTGACTGTTTAATGGTGTAACATATTCATGTCATGTTAAAATAGTCCAAACCATCAACGCTGTCTGTTCTGGTCAAGCTCTTGTTTTCAAAGATTGGGGAGAACATTAGGCATCTGCTTCATGTTTAGGCTTGTCAGGATTGCCCAGAGAGGTCAGAATGCACGTAAAAATGATAGCCGATCAGGGTCGTCATTACTAGAGAAGAAAGTGTTACCGTTGATAGGAGCCAGATGGATGCTTTGGCAAAGTCTCCTAAGTCAGAAAGAATTGCCTCTTAGACTCATCAGCTCAGATGTGTGCAGCTGGAGATACGCACCCTCCCTTATGTACACTTCTTGACCTTTTTTTCACCACCCCGTATTTGTCTGTACCATAGTCTGTCCCATCCAACCACCCACGCACAAACACGCACGTTTGTTATTCGGTCATTGTGAGAGTTTTCTATTGACTTTAGCTAATTAATTCAAGACCTAACCCAAACCTTACCTCCGTAAAGCTACTGAAGCCTTTTGAATCTTTTGATTGTTAAAAAAAACATTTCTTTTGAAAGTACATTCAAGTTTGTTCCCACAAAAGAAACAGGTCTGGTCATTCTGCCTTTGTGGAGACGATCTATAAGCTTCTCTCTGCACACTCACTCGTTATGAAAGTTAACAAATCTTCTTTACATGCAGATGTTCAGTATATGTTGATCTCCCAGCAGTATGTTTGACCCACGTAGGACAGATCTCAGCCCCTCTATAAAGCCATACCACATGGACATCCAAACAACACATCTGTGGGTACCTGTCGACAGTGGTACATTCCAAATCCAGACATTTGTATGGAGTTTGCTGGCTCCTTACAGTTTTACAACATATTCCTGTTTAAACCATTTGGTCCAAACCATCAGTTTGTTGGTCAAACTCTTGATTTGGTGGCTCTGCAGAAACATTTAGCATCTGTTTCAGGTTAAGGCATTTGCTCTCAGGATTCCCAAAAGAGAGCAAAAAGTACATAAATTTGGATAACCCATCAGAGCCATCTATGGGAACGAATGTGACAATATGGCGTACACTTGTTTACCGTGTGCCCTCATTTTATCTCAAACCACCACCTGAAGTGGATTACTCAGCAATACTTTAGATGCCTGAAACAACCTAGTGCAAATGGGATTTGTGGAATATTGGATGAGCTACTGAACTGTGGACCAGAAGGTCCAGTGTTCAAACCCAATATCTGCAAAGCTGCCTCAGTTGGGTCCTTGAGCAAGGCCCTTAACCAACAGTTGCTTGGATTATAAGATTGTAGATGCTGTAAGAGTGTCTGCTAAATGCTGTAAATGTAAGAGCTGTTTAAAAAAAGACTTGGTAGAATAATAGTTATGGTCCTGGGCTGAGGATCAAAAAGTAATGCTGTGGACATGAATGCAAATCTGAAATCTTAATGTGTTAGTTTGTAAGATCATTTCAGAATAAAATAATGTATAGTTTAGGAGGGCTTGACTAGCTAACTAGTTATGCACTGCCGAACATCCACATAGTGGTATATATTTTTCTACATAATGCTTTATTTTAAACAGAATTGCTTGCTTATTGAGTAAAAGCAATATGGAAACATTTAATACTTTACTGTACAATGGCATAATTCTAATTTTTGTGTCTTTGATAAAATTTGGAATAGAAACTAGAGTGGATCGCTACCATGTTTTCTGCCTATCAAGACAGTGACTCTGTTCTGCCAGCAAATGTCGTTCGCTCCCACTAGTTTTCTGTCATTCAGACATAAATTGATTTAAGACATTTTTAATTTCCTATAATAATTCTTAAGACTTTGAATATTAAGGTATTAATATGCAAAGTACGTTGTATATTTTCTGGTAAATACCACCCCAATCACACGCACGCACGCACGCACGCACGCACGCACACACACACACACACATGCAGCACAGTAACAAATCTATGCACAGAAATCCAAATGATACAAAGGATTTATTTTTTATGTGAAGACGTGGATTCATTGTTTTCAATTTTTATTTTACAATCTAAGACAATCTGGCATGTAGTTCTCTTTTTTCTAGCATATTCCAAGAATCGACATGGGGTGGATGGGGGAAGAGGGGGGATTCTCTTTTTTTATTGCTGAATATTAAATAAAATACACTTTCACTGACTTAGAGCGAAAGAAAAGTCATCTGCTGCTTTTACCATGCACCCATTTAACCTTGACCACAAGGACATGCAGAGGAGAGGTGTTTAAACGTCTCAAGCGAGAAGGAAACTCAGAGGGAAGAACTGGTAGGAGCAAAACTTTTAGTCTAGAGGATCTTGTAGAAGGTGAGGGGTTTCACATTTAAACTAACTAGATAATTACTGTCTGGTTTTGCATTTCTCAAATATACAAACCAGTTCAAAAATGCCAGGGCAGGGAAAAAACAGAGGACCAAATCTAATTTTTAAATGCGAGAAACAAAATAATTTCTTGCTTACTTTGTGCTGCACTAATACATCATTATAGGATCTACCTTGTAAATTGAAGTTTCATTTTGTTTGTCTAGATTAAAGCACAACGTCATATTTTTTTTTTAATTATGGAAAAATACATGATGTCCTATTTTAGTCACCACTGCATTATTTTCTTTGCCTGGTTTGCTATCTGTGTCAGTCATGCGTTCCTTCACTTTTAAAATCATAATTGCCATTTTGACAGACATATAATTGTTGACAGTGGCCATTTCTAGTCCTTTTTTGGCCATTTTGAAAGTGTTCAAAAACCTATCATGTGCAGCATTATTGGTCGCATCATTTGGATGAGGTGATCATCAGTGAGCGTGTACCAGTTTTTGGTGGACTCACTGATCAGCTGGAATGAGAACTAAACTTAAGCAAACACCTGGCAGCACAGTTTTCACACAATACACTGGTAATTGTCATTTAACTTAAGTAAAATATAAAGCTTGCATATTTTAACATAACTTTATGGACCAAAGAAAGTTTCACAGCTTTTGTCTTGTCTTGTTTGTGTATCTTTTATAGTCCCAGTGTCTGCAGAAATGGGACAGTGAACTTACATAGGCCTATTCATCAACCAGCGAGGTTCTTGTTGGAACCTTCCATGATGAAGGGTGGTTAAGGGTTGAAGTTTGCCTTGAGACACTGTGTGTTTGCCAGCATATTGTGAATAATAATAAAAAATAGTTAATTCCTTTGTGACATCACTATAGACACAATATTGCACTTTATATGGCAATGCCAGGTGTGCACATTTTGATTGCAAAATATAGGCAGGGGATAGTCAAGTATAGTCAAACCCTTTTATGTACATTGTTCCTGGAAACAGCTCGGACAACAAACATCTTGATATTGGGATCACTTGATTCATTATTCCTTATGGAAAACCTGCTTCTTTACACTCTCATTTTCCAAAATGCTTCACACCCATGGTGATGTCAGCAATATAGTGTTGTTGGAGACTTATGCTTTCTGGCTGTTTGTTCCACAAATGTGTGTTGCACCTACAGAAAGAAACATTAATAAAGAAATAAACCGAGAATGCATGCCTGTCTGTTGCGTTTCGTTGTTTCCTAGTAAATGTTTCTTGCATGATTGTAAATAATAACAGTAAAATGCCACCTCGCAGTGAGGTTATTAACTTATTGATCTTGTCACTCTATAAAACAAGAGTCTAGATTCTTACTGATAGGAAGTGGAAGGTTTAGGTAAAGGCAAAATGGTATTATTGTTATGTTACACTGATTAAACTCACATGGTGAAGAATTTGATTTAACATGTTTAAATTCCTCATTGGTTATATTTTGTTACTGGGAATTTCTCAGGGAGTTTTTCCTTTCCACTGTCGCCACTGGCTTGCTCATTAGGGAATTCAATTTGTGACACTTGTTTATATATCAATGTAAAGCTGCTTTGTGAAAATGTCTATTGTACGAAGCGCTATACAAATAAAATTGAATTGAATTGAATTCATGAATTGAATACAAATCAGATACTAGGAGTTTAAAGACTAGTGTTTAACCTGTGTATAACAGAAAAAAATATCTGTCTCAAACAAAACGGAAGAAAATAGATGTACTCAGACTGTATAACTCGCATCCTTTTCAAGGAAAGGATGTCTTTGGTTGCAGTCAGTAAGGAGAGAAAGGATTTTTTTTATAAACACACGTCAGGCCAGTCAAATGTGTGCCATGTATATCGGATTATTGAGGGCTTGTTCATATGGTAGATTAATTTTAATCACTAACAGAGCTGCTTTAATTTTATGATGAAGTTGGATGCTTTTGTCATTGCCAGTCATCCACTCCCAACTTGGTTACACATGCTTTATAATGAGAGATGAAAATATACTGCTCACAAAAATTAGGGAAACTAAATATCCCATAATACAATATCCCCCAATTTTTTTAGCAGTTTTTTTTGTTTGTTTTTAGGAATTACAGATATTTTGCAACCAAAATGCACACAGATCCCTCTACAACAATTTGTCCTACAGCAAAACAAATGTCTTGTATATTCTTGCTCTTTGAAGAGCACTATGTTCTGTTTAGTCATCACCATTTACACATCCATTAGCTCTGAGTGGTTATCCCTCTTTCGGCAGTCGTTTACTTGGTGTTAGTCACACTACTGTGATAAACAGATGAACCTGGAAAGTAAGGAACAGGTCTGGTTAAGAAATGGCGGCCATAGGAGGTGACATTGAATTGAGTCAATTAACTTACACTATGTACACTTTACTAGCTGCAACAGAACTGAAGGATGAGTTTCTGACTCTCACTTCATCACTAACAATAGATGGGCGTTAGTCTGAAGCCGTACTCCCTAGATCCGTCTGCTCACAATTTTACAGCAGATCTATACAAACTTCCGTCCCATTTCATAGGAAATAACTCCCATCCCTGTTTGCAACTGATACTGGGTTTCTGTTTAAAAAAAGCAATGTAATCGAACGTCCATGTAAATTATATTCTTGTAAACATATACTTTGAGTGGTTAATATTGCATGATGTGGAAGGAGAGGACAATGTCACTGCTCAGCCTGTCAATTCTACTCGCAACAAACCACAATCTGGAACAAACCGAAAAGGAAAACAAAAAAAACAAAAAGAGAAAACGAAGGAGCATGTATAAAAATGAGGCGTCCTTATAAGAAAGGCTACAAAAACTCCACTGGCCCTCTGGCATTGACATACAGCAAAAGGCACCACAATATTATTCTATTTCTTTAAATTGTGAAAAAATTGGCACGTCTCTTATGCTGTAAATCAAAATGTACATATAAATAGAGTTTTCCCTATAAAAAGTCTTTGCTGTTAACTAGTAGACAACTTTTTTGCTAAAATGAAAATAAATATTTCATTTGTTTAGAATATCTGTTAGTTATATAAAATAAAAATATTTCTTATAGGTGCAGGTCTATATGTATACAGATTTTGCAGGGTGGATAGGAGGCTTGTGTCTCTAGTGGGCACCGCCGTCTGGCTTGGAGCGTGCGTGCTGTTGCGTGTGTCTGCTCTGTGTTTGGGAAGTCCGTGTGTTATGTGTGGCCAGCGTAGGCCTGTAGATGGCCGAAGGCTCAGGCGAGTTCATGTTCTGCATGCTGAGGAAAGGCGTGCTCTCGCCCTCCTCTGACTCGCTGTCCGATAGGCAGCTGCGCGAGCCCAAGTCCCGGGGTGGCTGGTAACCCCGCGGTGCCACGTGGCCGCTCAGTCTGGACCTGCGCCAGCGTCCGCTGCTTTTCTTTGGTTGCTCCTGTGAGGGCGGGTACTCCTGCGTGCTCTCATACTCATCATCATCCTGGGCCAGCCGGTATGGGCTGGAGGGTAGGCTGCCTGCACTGCCCTGCAAGTAGGAGCATGCCCGCTGTTGCTGCTGTATTCTCTGTTGGTATGGCTCGTGCCGTTGGGCCTCGTGCAGAGGCAGTTGATAACAGCGCAGCAGTGGCTGGTCCTCCTCAATCAGATAGGAGGCACGGGCAGCTGGTGGCAGCGACATGGCGTGGCTGGCGTTCGGAGACGTGATCTGGAAGGTAGGCACCTGCGGAGGCAGTGAGTAATGGAAATCCACTGGAGACAAGCGCGCTGGTGTGGTCAGTGCAGACACGTACCTATGGAAATGGAAGACAAGGCAGAGAGTTTTGTAAAGTGCTCAGCAGATACAACCATTCTGAGACAAATATTTTAATTGAAAAAGTTCTTTGAAAGGACACCATGTAACACAAAGATAAGTGGTGATCTCTTGCTACCTATTACCATCTCTGAGGCATTTGCAGTGTTTAAACTTAAGCAGTGTTTGTTACTTTGCAGTGTAAACACGCCCTCGCATCTTCACTTTAACACTGAGTGCAAAACATTGAACATTTATACCCAGCGACTGACAGAATCAACTGCAAATGAGAACAGCTGTTAACACTGCAATAAATAATGATGTTAGCATGAGCTAGTGTGGTTTCGTTTGCAGCACATGGACTATATTTTTCCTGCATTACTTACTTGTACATCTCCTCTTTCACACCATACATGGTCACTAAACCTGCTAGATATCAGTAATGGAATGATTTGAACTGGAATCATTGGAGTTGCTAGTACCTAGCAAGTGATGAAAATCTACAACCACAAATGAGAAACAGCTGGGGCAGTGTGATAAATACAAAATATGTAAAGGCTGCATGTGTTGATCTAATTCTCAAAAAGGTCTCACTACAGAAGTGTAAATGACCTTGCCAAGGGCATTGGCACAACCTTATACCATGACAGACCCTGGCTGTTAGACTTGGTGCTAATAATAGTGTGGATCCTCATTTTTCTCATTTAACATGGTGCACTCCACTGTTAAATGGTCCATCCCAGATGCTACTGAATCTAGAGAAGTTGATGCCACTTCTGGTGATGGTCAACATAATGCTTCTTTTCTGCATAGTAAGTGGCATTTTTGAATGTAACTCACTACTTATGTACTAAAGGGCTTGCCAAAAAAATTGTCAAAGTAATAAAAATGTGGTTATATAATCTATTGGTGAATGAGGTTTGTGCCTCATATTAATATTCATACAGATTCCTTAAATCATTTAATAATATTATTCACTAATAAAGGTAAAATCATTTCTCTCTTCTTTCATTGTTTTTAAACAATCAGTATATTTCTACAGCATTTGTTGACAAACTAGTGATCCTCTCTGAATCTTTGCTACACACCTTTTTGTGGATACTGCTTTTGATTATTATAATCACATAATTATTTAGGATGTTTTTTACCCTTTTAAGCTCTAAATTGCCCATCTATGTCATCCCAACTTTCTAGTCCATTCCAGCTTTTTATAATGTGTTGCAGGCCTTAAATGCAGAAATTGCTGTAAATAAACAAATGAAATGACATTATTTTAGAACCATCTTGAGTGTATGGACATATTTGTACCATATTTTGTAAAAGCTACATTTGCTTTATTGCAGCCTTTGAAAATACATTTGCTTTATACTTTATAGGCTTTATATATATATATGACTACACTGGGCGTAACTTTAAAAAATGCATAGATTCAATGTTACACTAAACAATTCAATTAAAAGATTTTTCCTTCAGACTTGATGATAGACGTGGAGCAGGCATTTTATTTTTCTTAAATTACAGGAGTGTTTTTTGAGCAATGGGACAGATCAGTTTGCATAGATAAATTCACAATGGTCTGGCTTATTACAGACTATACGTGACCAGTTACTTAGAGAGAGAGAGAGAGAGAGAGTGAAAGGGAGAGGGAGAGAAAGAAAGAGAGGAGCTATATACATTCACAGGAGACATACACCCCCTCTCCCTTTCCCTAGAAAAGATAACGTGGTGGTCGGCTCTTGTTGACTTAAGAACCCCTTATGGTATAAATCCTGCTGTTTTGGCTTGTGCTTGACGGCGGGGGTGGCTAGAAGGCAAGATATAACTGTAAATACAGCTGGCCTAAGTGAGCTAAGTTCTATCTCTTCGCCAAAGTATGATTACTTGAAGCAGCTGCACTCAGCCTGACCTGTCTTCCCTCTCTGAGCCTCTGTGTCAGCGTGCAGAGTTGCATTATATCAAAATGCTTCTACGCAAAGTGCTACGTGGTGTATATATCAGCAAAGTAAGTCTGTAAGTTGTTTGCTGGAAGGTCAGTGATATACTAAAGTATGCTTGTATCTGTGGCATAACTATAGTGCAACTTCACACCTGTCGCTGTGTGGGGAGTCTCCAAGCGAGTCAAAGGACTCTCCATAGCGCAGTGGACGGCGGGGCTCAGAGTACTCATAGTGAGCAGCACGCCGTGCTCGTGCCTCCATACATGCCGGACTGCTGCACTTGCTGGTGCCCACGGAAGACGAGAGCATGCCTGATGGACAGTCTGACAGCACGCTGTCTGTCCTCTCCATACTCCACGTCCTCTCCTCATGTCTGATGTGGGGTGGGTGAAGATAAAGATTAATTAATCAGATTATCACTGATAAGATTACTTATCACCACATACATCTCCTAGAGTGAATTTGTCAGATCTGCTTACCATATAGATATATTTTGTAGAGACTATATCCCAATACACTGTAGTTTTGTAGGGACCGTATCGCAGTATGTCGTAGTTTTGTAATGAATATATCCCAGTATATCGTAGTGTTGTAGTATCTCCCGATATATCGTTGTTTTGAAGGAATATGTC
>JAUZSU010113433.1:0-19533 GCA_034780255.1 Parotocinclus maculicauda
GTACATGCGTCCTGGTTGAGGGAAGGAGGTTGTTACTCAGGATTTTACAGTACATGGCTCCATCCATTCTCCCATTGATGAGGTAAAGCAGTCCTGTGCCCTTAGCAGAGAAACACCCCCAAAACATAATGTTTCCACCTCCATGCTTGACAGTGGGAACAGTGTTCTATTGGGTCTTTGGGTCAATTATTTTCGTCCAAACACAGCGAGTTGAGTTAATGCCAAAGCAGCACCTTCTTCAAGTCATTCTCAGAGTTATCCAGGTGTTCATTGGCAAACTTCAGATGGGCCTGCACATGTGCCTTCTTGAAAAGGGAGATCTTTCAGGCACAGCAGGATTTTAATCCATTACGGGTTAATGTGTTTCCAATGGTTTTCTTGGTGACTGTGTTCCCAGCTGCCTTAAGATCATTAACATGTTGCCCCGTGTAGTTTTAGGCTGATTTTTCACCTTCCTCATGATCAAAGATACCCCATGAGGTGAGATTTGCATGGAGCCTCATATCGAGGTGATTTACAGTCAAGATATTGTATTTCTTCCATTTTCTTACAATGACACCAACAGTGGTCTCTTTCTCACCCAGCATCTTACTTATGGTTTTGTAGCCCATTCCAGCTTTGTGCAGGTCTGTTATCTTTTCCCTGACATCCTTAGAAAGCTCTTTGGTCTTGCCAATTTTAGAGTCTGACTGATTAATTGAGTCTGTGGACTGGTGTCTTTTATACAGGTGACAATTTAAGACAGCTGTCTTTAATGCAGGTAACGAGTTTATTAGGAGCGTCTAACTGGTCTGTAGGAGCTCTTAATGTTTGGTAGGGAATCAAATACTTATTTCTCTCTGCAAAATGGAAATAATTTATGTATTTGATAAAATGTAATCTTCTGGATTTTATTTTAGATATTCTATCTCTCACTGTTACAATAAAAAGTCCTTAAAATTATAGACTTACAAAACTTACAAAATCAGCAAGGAATCAAATAATTATTTCCTCCATTGTATATAATTTGTCATGTTGTGCTTACACTTTTGCACAGTTCATGTGAGTTTCTACCTGGCAGCATTATACATTTTATATAGGGTATACCATTAAGTTAGTGACTTCAAATTACATTCCATCAATTAATCTCTTGTGCTCATCTCACCTTTGTTGATAATTTAACAGCACATGCCCCTGACAGCAGAATGCATAGGTTGAGATCGATGGGGCAGTTAATGAGTGCAGCTCCAAACAGTCTGCTTGGCAGCATCCTGATGCCATGGCACTAAATGAGCAAGGCCTAATTAGAGTCTTTGGTACTCTGAAGCACCTTCAGCATCTCTGACCTGTCCACTAATGAGCCAAATATTTTATTGCATGCTACACTGCACCTATTCTCACTCACCTTAATATTTCACCTACATCAATATTGGCTAAATATAAAAATTGTTTTACTGGAATACTTCTACTACTAACTACTAACTACTTGTGTATTACTGGCAACATGATCAAGGCCGGCAAACAATTAGCCAATACCCAATTTGGTACAAAGATTGATTCTGCAGCCCTATGTTGCTTGGGATTTGATATTTTATATTGTCAACAATAACAATTAAGTGTACATTTACTCATGATTCAAATCATGTTTGTAGTCACCTGTTGACATCACTTGTTTTGAAATCATATCCTTATTTAATAAATATATATTATTCTATAAATTGCCGTCATCCCAACTTGTTCAATGTGTTGTAGGCTTAAAATAAAGACACAGATGTTTATTAACATTAATTAAACCAATTAATCTAACAGACGAGTCTGTGGACTGTGCAGAGTAAACCCTCACGGACACGGGGAGGACCCAGGCCTCTTCACCTGGGATTGAATCCAGGACCTGCTTGCTGAGAGGTGACGGTGCTATCCACCGAGCTACCATGCCACCCAGTTTATTAACAAATGAAATTAAGTTGACCAGACAGAGCATGATGTCATAATGTCTGCTATTAAATAAAATGTCAAAGTAAATGCAATACATGTTGAGTCCTTTTACCATTATTTACATAATTTCTGCTCAGTATCCATATACTTGACTCTCAGTAATATACCCCATCTCACTTCCTCTTATTTCCTCTCACCATGTTCCTAAATCTCCACAGTCTCTCCTCTTTGCAACCAGTTCTTGCATGTATGGATTTAAAAAGCGCCTCCTTTTTGCCTCAGTATTGATAAGACTTCACTGCTTTCAAATGTATCTGATTATTTCTCAGCTCTGGCTTATTTTTGTGCTGTTTTCGTCTCTCAGCATCTCTAAGACTCAGCATCTCAAACAGCCTCCAGTCTGGATGAATGCTCTCCTTTTAAGTCTTTAAGACGGCTCAGAAAGAACCCTTTGTTGTTCATAAAGGTCACTGGGAAAATCTGGTTTTTACTGATGTGGGAAGCTTTAGATTCTTTATTTTCCAGTGTGTCATTAGTGACAGAATTAGAGAGATGTGTGTAGCTGATTGTTCATAAGAGTGTGAAATTTCAAAGAATTTCAAAAGTCAAATTTAGTAGATTATTCAATAGATGTGTTTAAAAACATTTACACATGAAACGGTTTCTCAAGCGGTGATAGACAAACGGGGGGAGGGGGTCTGCTGGGGGACTAAGCAGATGAATAAAATAATCTTTGCATAACTGAAAGCAGTGTATACACAATTGTTACCAATCAAATTGAGGATTACTGGGGGTGTTACCACATGTAGAGAGGGTGCTGTCAAAAAGTTTTCATAACACTAACTTAAAAGTATAACCAGTTTTTCTGTAGAGGTAATGGAGTTAATGGAGTAAAATATTTTTGTTCTCTCTCTCTCCTTGTTAGAGGCCTTTGAAATGGTGTTGCGGTTGGGTCGTAACTCCACCCTTACCCTGCTGAGGGAGGAGTTTCCAGTCTTGGGTGGAGGAGCCAATGGTGCTGTCACTCAACTTTTCCTGGACATGTCCCTCTACATCCTGGGTTCAGATGCCAATGTGGATGATATGGTGACCTCCTTTTTTTCACGTCTCTTCCCTCTTGTCTACCGGCACCTCTTGGACAATGGGACACCAGCAGGCACTTCGGGAGAGTGCATGCACATAGCATGGCGCAAGGCCTCAGCATTTGGCTCCTACCCCAAACTGATGATGACACGACTCTCGCGGTCACTGCTGACTACACGCCTGTTTCTCCAGGCGCTGAACCTGGGCATTGAAGTAGTGAACACTACGCAGCATATGAAGGCAGGAAGGGAGTGTGGCAGGGCGTTGCTTCGTCTGTGGTACTGCCCGCTGTGCCAGGGGCTGTTAGAAGCACGACCATGCAAGACAACTTGCCTGAGTACCATGAGCACCTGTCTTGCAGGGGCAGCTGAAGTGCAGGAACAATGGAAAACTTATGTGGAGGGGCTGGGCACCTTGGCAGCCTCCATGAGGGGAGAGCATGATATTGAAGCGGTGGTGCTAAGGCTGCATGCCATCATCCGCATGGCTCTTAGGCACATTACTGGGGTCAAGAGCAGAGTGAACACACAGGTGAGTTACATGTCGACACAATTAATCATATTAGATTTAGGGGTTAGTCAAGGAGACCATACATTCTATACTTCATAATTATTTTTTTTTTACAAGAAGACAAACGATTTGTAAATGCATCACAAAGACAAGTTATTGGAGAGTGACTGAAAAGACTACTACTTATGTTTGACAGAAGCAAAAATGCAATGGTAGACCGTATTACAAACAACACTGATCAGCCAGATGAAACAAAGACTCAATGACTGAATGTGAACCAGTTCATATAGGTATACATTAGAGAAAATATATAGGTAGTAGGGAGACAAATATGAGTACTACTTTCAGTAGGTACATACACTTACAAATGCCATTTTTAAGGGAAACAAGCAACTAGGTCTAACTCCAGAAAAACCCAAATGGATGACGTACTACAATGTGTCAGAGTGACCAGTTGGTAACAAAATAATAATGATGTATATTTACCTTTTCATTTTAGAGGTTGAACAAAAACAACTTAAATAAATAACCATGAGAAACTCAGAGGGAAAGCCCAAATAATTAGAAACAAGCTCCCAAGCTCCTATACCAATTTTTGTAAGTGATATTATAAGAAAAATAAGCCCAGAGTCACTTAGTACAAGCAGACTCTTAAACTCTGACCTTTGCAGTGTTGATTGGCTGTTAAGGTGATTATGTTGATTGGCTGTTTAAAGCTAAAAGATGGAGTTAAGACAAAGATTAGTATGTTATGGTAGTTATTAAGACCTTGGTTGGTAAACTTGGTTGGGTGGTGTGGTGGTGGAGTGGTTAGTGATGATACATCACAGCTCTGAGATCCCCTTGTTCAATCCCTGTCTTGGATAAGCAGATAAGGTAAAAAATGAATGGATGAATAGTAAACTGAATGGACATTGTTTGGATGGTTAATAAACTGTGCTTACCTGTAATTTAATTTGGTGACTATTTTAGTTTAACTTGATATCTGTGCTTATCATAGTGAATTTCTGTTCTAATTAAATTACAAGTGAATTAATTTATCATGGTAAGATGGATGGACACAAAACTAAGCATCTGAAGGCAGTATACTTGCGTTGCGTGATAGTGTTTTGGATTTAGAACAGATGATATTTGGCATCCCATGCCAGGATCAAACCTTAATTATTCATTGTCCCATTTCTGTAGATTGTCTTGAACAAGAAACAGTGGAGAAATCCTAGGCAATTGCTCAAGTATAACTTTCTCAGCACTCACCCTTTCATTGCTGCAAAAGGAGTTAAATGTCAATAACATACATCAGTTTTGTGCGCATGAGGGCAAGTGCTCATGAAATATTGAAAAAGTGCTGGATCTAAAGCTGGATCTTGTTTCTGTATGGTGAGTCTGTCCTAAAAAATTAGTTGCACCCAGCATTCCATCAGTAACACACATACATGCTAATGTGTATTCATTATTCATTAAAATATCCCCTCATCCTCCACGGTGCCTGAAACCCTACTGTGATTTTGCTGTGAGTCTTGATGTACGTTATCTGAAATTTGAGAATTTTAACAAGTACATTTGTATCATTTTATGTATAAAAATGATATTGATAAGGCAGCTCTTAATCTTTGCATGTGTCAGTGAAGAACTGCAAACTCAGCCTGGGTTCCAGTAGTGTTGGTATAGAAAGCTTTTTGCAGTAGTGTGGCAGGAATTAACTTTTTTTATATTTAAACATCTTTTGTGTTCTCCTCCGTATTCCATGTCTTTCATTATTGAAATAATAATAAAACATTTAATATGTTATAACTATTGTATACTATTTATTGTTTTTAACATTGTAGTTAATTTTGTTTTTCCTACAATGTGGAATTTTAATCAAATACACGTCACAAGAGGCAAAATGAATTTATACAGTAGATTTTAATATATTATTTTTTGACTATATATATATATTTTTTTTAATCAAGTTGTACTTATTTCTAATTCATTCCACTTAAGGAGGAATAGTAATGCAGTCTAAAGCTATGTTTACACAAAGGGCACAAAAGTGGCCCAAATCCAATCTTTTGCATTATACGTGACACAGATGTGTTATTTTTGGTCAGCGTGAACAGCCCCAAAAGGCACTGAATCTTACATTTCAGTTCCAAAATGGGTCAATTTTAAATGTGGTAATGAAATCCGATACAAATCTGCTGTCAGTTTCAGAGTGTGAACTGATCAGATTAATGTCTAATATAGTTCACAATTAATTAATAAATATAACCGTAGTGTATATAATCAAATAGTGACCTAAGCATTTTACACAGAATTGTACATAAATTACACAGTACATAGATTATAATAAGTTTATAAATATTGTTATTGAATCCTTCTTCTGCTGCTTTTTCTTCTTCTTCTTCTTATTATTATTATTACTACTACTACTATGACGACGATAAATACTAAAATTACTACTATTAATACTACCATCTTTTTTTTTCCTTTTTTGGTTTCCTGCTATGTAAATACGCTGGTTTTCAGGAATCCACTCATTATTTAGGCCTGGCACTGGTAAAGAACGTAAACCTTGCCTACAAATTAGTGCATGTATGTAAAATAGACCTAGTGTGAAATTAATCTGCCTGAATCCATGTGTTTATGTGTGCCTCTGTGGTTTAGTGGTAGTGTTATGAGTCTTCTGTATGAAATAGTGAACTGCTTTCTATTGATTATAATGTGTAACCAGAGGAGGCATCCATGCTGTATATTTAGAAGGTGCTAGACTAAGTGAGCATGTCTGTGCAGGACATGGCTATTTTGTCACAGGAGCCAGTCTGCAGCCCTAACTGTCGGTTTTAATGGCTTGAAATCCCTCGTGCATGCTTGTGAGCAAAAGACTTGGGCATTTTCTGGAGTAATTATTTGATCTCACTTTATTAATTCCTACTTAATATAATAATTTGTTAAATCCCAACAAAATATCCATATGAACAGCTTTTTAGCCATCACAATGTCTCATTACATCTTTTCCTTGCCATACTTTGTTCTCCATCCCATTTTTGTGTGAGAGAGACAAAGAGAGGATGCAAGATTTATAAAGCACTATTTTTACCAGATACTGAGAGCAGGAAAGAAATGATGATAGGCGAGGGAGAGATAAATTGATTGTCAGAAAGATGTAGGGGGAGAAAACCCACTTTAAGGGATTGGGAGAGCAAGACTGGTCATTGAGTTGTGTGTGTGCCTGAGGACGAAGAGTGAAGATACACACAATCACACAGTTAGAACCTTGGCTAGAATTGGATGGATGCGGATGGCTGCTATAGCAGTGCTGTAGGGGAACAGTCTGCTCTCTGCCTGTCCACATGGCATCAAACAGGAAAAATATCTGTCTGTTGTGCTTTCTGCAAACACCACATATAGCTCCATGAACCAGTTCTGTAGACAACATTTATTGTAAGCTGGAAGAACATTTTATTAGTTGCATTGTTAGATTTCACAAAGCACAGCTGTTCCTGTGAAATATCTTTCAAGGTGAGAAAAACTGTTTTTAAGGCAAATTTTGTCATTTTTTAACCTTTTATTTTATGTGCCAGTGCTGTTCATAACTGCCTTCCTTCTACTTACTAATGACCATTTATTTACCTGAACACATTTGCAGTGGAAATTAGGGTTAACCCTTTATCCTATTAATAAACATTTAAATGTATGTCATTTAGGTCTTGTGTTGAGAGATGCATGCTTACTCAATGTGAACTGTAGTTCTACCCAGCTTACTCTTTATCACCTTGGTTATTTCTTGAGTTCTGGCAGTTCCAGCTCGGAATCTGTCCTGTTAGTGAGGTGAAGCCAAGTTAGATTTGCTGGTCCCCAATTCAGAGCATTTTAAACCACTACAAACACCTATTATTAAAATTCTCTTTTCAAAGGGGAGGAGTAAATGTGCATAATGGCATATATTAGAAAAGGAAAAACACTGTCTGCTGTTTGACAAATGATCTCTGCAGTCATGCAATAGTTTATTTCACTGTGATGCAAAATTGATTTAAGAATATGTAAACTCCACACAGCAATGGCTACAACACAAAATGGCAGGAATAGCACAATGTCATGGGTGAGACACGTTTTAAGTAATTTTTGGTTTCATTTCCTGACAGAATTTTTGTAGAAACATACTGAAATTCTAATTTGGTCAAAATATCTCAGAAGTATCCCAACTTTTTGAAATCTGAGCCTTAAAAAGTGCAATATACTCTATACTGAACAAAAATGTAAATGCAACACTTATTTTGCTCCCATGTATACAAAAGTCTTTTTTCTCTCAAATATTGTTATGGTGAGCACTTTTCCTTTGTCAAGATAAGCCATCCACCTCACAGGTGTGGCATAACAAGATGCTGATTAGACAGCATGATTATTGCACAGGTGTACCTTAGTCTATCCAAAATAAAAGGCCACTGGGAGGTCAGTGTGTGTGACCACCATTTGCTCCAGGCAGTGCAACACATTTCCTTTGCATAGAGTTGATCAGGTTGTTGATTGTGGCTTGTGGAATGTTGGTCCACTCCTCACAATGACTGCAAAGTTGCTGGATATTGTCAGGAACTAGAACACGCTGTTGTATACGCGAATCCAGAGCATCCCAAACACGCTTAATGCATTTAATGTGTGAGTATGCTGCCAATGCAAGAACTGGGATTTTTCAGCTTCCAAGAATTGTGTACTGATCCTTGCAACTTGGGCCGTGCATTATCATGCTGCAATATGAGGTGATGGTCTTGGCAAATGGCACAACAATGAGCCTCAGGATTTCATCACAGTATCTCTGTGCATTCAAAAGGACACTGATAATATGCACCTGTTTCGTAACATATGCCTGGCCATACCATAGCCCCAACACCACCATGGGCCACTTGATTCACAACGTTCACATCAGGAAACCGCTCACCCACACAATTCCATACACGCAGTCTGCCATCTACCCTGTACAGTGAAAAACTAAGATTCATCCATGAAGTGAACACCTCGCCAATGTGCCATGCACCATCATATGTAAGCATTTGTTCACTCAAGTCGGTTACGACAACAAACTGCACTCAGGTGGAGACCCCGATGAGAACGACGAGCATGCGGATGAGCTTTGGTTATGCAAACTGATTGTTGCAGCAGCTTTCCAGGGGCTGGTCAGAAGATCTTGGTGGTAAAGATACTGGATGTGGAGGTCCTGGGCTGGTGTGGTTACACATGGTCTGCGGTTGTGAAGCCAGTTGGATATACTTCCATATTCTCTGAAACACCTTTGCAGATGGCTTATGGTAGAAAAATTAACAATATATTGACGGGCAACAACTCTGGTGGACATTCATGCAGTCAGCATGCCAATTGCAATCTGTAGCATTGTGCTGTGATAAAACTGCACATTTTAGAGTGGCCTTTTATTGTGGCCAGCTAAAGGTACACCTGTGAAATAATCATGTTTTCTAATCAGCATCTTGTTATGAGGTGGATGGATTATCTCAGCAAAGGAGAAAAGCTCACTAACACAGATTTAGACAAATGTGTGAACAATATATTATGGATAAGGGTATTTTGTGTACATGGAAAAAGTCTTAGATCTTTGAGTTCAGCTAATAAAAGATGGGAGTAAAACAAAATGTTTCTATTTATACAGGTATGATCTTATCTTTATTTTACTTGAGTATTATGTATTAGTTGAACCAGTTTGCCCAGTTATTACATAAACCAATGTTTCCAACTAAGTGTAAATTATGGGGGCTAGAAGGCTAATATGTTTTACATTTGAAACATTATAGGTCTACTGGAGAAAAAGAGGTATGCATTTCTGTATGCACATTTTCATGTGACTTTGTTGAATCG
Organism: Parotocinclus maculicauda; assembly: GCA_034780255.1. Taxonomy (NCBI): domain Eukaryota; kingdom Metazoa; phylum Chordata; class Actinopteri; order Siluriformes; family Loricariidae; genus Parotocinclus; species Parotocinclus maculicauda. The sequence goes on from JAUZSU010113433.1 coordinate 9,352, forward strand.
AACCTTTGTGGAAAATGGGCTAAATTGAACTAAACCCCAGATAGATATTAGATTTTTAAAAATACAGTCATACTCCATTACATAAATATACTTTGTAATGTCTTTTTGCTAAGAAAATATTGAGTATGTTCCACTTGTGTATTGTGACCATGCAGATATGTGTGTTTGAGTCTGGAGTGAACATGTGTTGCTTGTGTCTTTGTGAGCATGTTTGCCTAGCTGCCCTATCTTCTTTCACTCCTCTACCCACATGTGTGTGCTACAGATAAAAACTGGATAGTATATGTTTCAGACCTCACTCTTATCTCCTCACTGCTTTGTTAATCAACAATGTGGGAGCTGCTTCTCTCTGTTACTAATACGCTACTAATGAGAGAACACACAATATTCCCTGTGCCACAGATCCCTGGAGCTCTGCACACACACACTGACACAGCGCACAGAGGGAAAGCACAAGGCCCACATTAATCAAGGCCAGAAAAGGGAAAGGCCACTCTTCTCATATGAAATTACATTGGTAGAGGCTGACCATTAATGATTTCCCCAGAGCAGGTGAAAGAGCATTAGAAGGAGAGACTGTGTGCAATGGCTGTGAATTAGTAGGAATGGGTGTTTGGGAGAGTGGGATTCGTGCAGAAAAGGGCATTCACTGTGGTGCGTGTGTGTATATAGTGGGTTTTTTGTGCAAAATTGAGAGAGACTGAAAGGAAGAGAGTGGACTTGCACTGAATTGCACTGTGTTGCATCAGGATTGTAGAAAATGAATCTAAATTCATGGTTTAAAATCCGTTTCTTCATTCATCTGTACATGTTCATACATCTGTACATAGCAATATGACAACCTCCCTGAAGTTGCCTACTGAAAAGAGTTTCTATTGATCTACGCAGATGATATCATGAGCTTAAGCAGTACACTTCACCTTTGCTGTCCTTGCATGTGTACATGTGTTTGTTTGCTTCATCCAGAGCATGTCTGTGTGCACCCAGATTTGTGCTTGTCGTGCTTTACCTCTGTAACTGGATAGCGGAATAGAGCTGGAATAGTTGTAGGTAGTTGTATGTCCTGTAGATCCACTGGGTAAGAAGATGTATAATGTCATAGTTTATTAAGATTAGATTAAGTCTATTGAAAAGAGGAAACTGAAATATTACATTGACATAAGTATTCAGACCTTTTACTCAGCACTTAGTTTAAAAGCTTTGGCACCGATTACAACCTCCAGTCTTTTTGGATATGATGCCACAAGGTTTGCTCACCTGGATTTGGGGATTTTCTGCTATTCTTCTCTGCAGATCCTCTAAAGCTCTATCAGGTTGTATGGGGTTCAAGCCAGGGTGCTGACTGGGCCACTCAAGTACATTTCCAGAGTTGTCCCTAAGTCACACCTGTGATGTCACACCTCAGCAGTGGTTTCCTCCAGACATGATGCTTAGATTTGAGTCTAGAAAGTTAAATCTTGGTTTTGTCAGACCAGAAAATCTTGTTTTTCACAGACGGAGAGTCCTTTAGTCCTCCTCTCTAATGGTCAGAGCCCACAAAGGACCAGCACAGATCAGGTACTATTTGAGTGGTGGATAATTTTCAGCACTGCACTGACACTGATGTTGTGTTATGAATGGTGTGTTACTGTGTCTGGTAATAATGGATCAGACACAACAGCGACTGGAGTTTTTAAACACTGTGTTCACTCACTGTGCACTCAGACACATTTACTTTACTGCCCCACCTTGTAGATGTAAAGTCAGAGACCGTAGCTCATCTTTTGTAGCACAGTTTGTGTCAGTCATAGTGGAATATATTCATTCCAGCAGTGAGACTGAGGTGTTTAAAACCTCCAGCAGTTCTGTTATGTCTGCCACTCATACCAGCACAACACACACTAACACAAAACCATCACATCACTGTGTCACTGCAGTGCAGAGAATGATCCACCTTCCATAGTACCTGATCTGTAAGGGTCCTGACCATTAGAGAACAGAGTAAAGAGGACTAACAATGTATACAGAAAAACAGACCAACTGTGGTCTGTAATTGTAGAACTACAGAGTGCTTCTCTTTAGTAAGTGGAACTGATCAAATGGTCAATAAGTGCTAAAACAAGGAGGTAGTCATAATGGGATATAATGAGATAAATTTCAAGTGTCATAGTAAAGGGTGTGAATACTTATTTCCATGCAAAATTTTAGTTTTTTGCCATTTTATACATTTGCAAAAAATAAAAAATGCTGTTTTATTTTGGGTTGCAGATTGATGAAAGAAATCTTTTTTTTTATTTTAGCACAAGGCCTCAACGTAAAATGCAAAAAAAGTGCAAGAGGCTGAAGACTTTTCAAATGCATTGTATTATTCCTCATCCACAGATGCATACCCGGATTAAGATTGTAGGAATTTTGGAGTCAGGGCTACAACTTGGAATCTTCATTGTATAAGCCATTGCCAAACAATGTGTGTAGTGTCAAGGTGCATTATTCTGTTAAAAGAAGCCTCTGCCATCATGTAATTGCCATGATAGAGTGTACTTAGTCCACGGTGAGTTTTAGGTAGGTGGCATGTGTCCAACTGATGTCAACATAAATGCTTGGACCCGTTGTTTAGCAGCAAGCATTGCCCAGAATTGTCCAGCCTGTCACACTCCATAAACTGGCTTGTCTTCCTCTGGTAGTTCATCCTTTTGTCATCACTTTACCAGGAAAATTGCACACCTATCTGGTTATTCATGTGATATAAAAAGATGCATGTGTAGCGTTGTAGGTGCTTTTAATGGGAAACACAGGTTACCATGGAAGCCGCTGACTGGGAGCACTCTAAAAGCCCTGTTGTTTCTGAGGAATTTGATTTGACCCCAGTCGTAAGAAGATGATCACTTTGTGTGTGCTTATGTTTTGTCTCATCAGTGTGTAATTATTTTATGTATACTGCTCACAATAATTAGTGGATACACCAAAATGAAATCTCCCATAAATACATTTTTGTAAAAAGTGCATATTTGAATTTAACATATTTAAAAAAACTGAACTTTTATTTTTTAAACATTTTACATACTGTATGTGGTAAATGAAATTGGAAAAAGGGACCATAGAAAAACAACAATGTTTTGGCAAGAATTACACTTACTGCCCACTTTATTGTGTACACCTTGCTAGGATAGGGTTTGACCCCCTTTTGAGATTTTTTTCAGAACTGCCATACATCTTTCTGGCATAGATTCTACTGCTGCAAACACTCCTCAGAGATTTTGGTCCATATTGACCAGCAAGCAGTTGCTGAAGATTTGCCGGGCTCCCATCTTTGATGTGAGTCCAAAACATTTACAGTTTAAAATTACTGGCAACTGTGGTAAAGATGGGTAAAAAATGAGTTCCCAGTTGTAGCTTCTGAGCAAAGGCAGGAATATTTAAATTTACAGTGAGCTGCTACTACATGCAGTGTGTAGTGCCATGTTTCTGTAACAAGGATTCCAGTACCACTGGTTTAAAGACATCTCTGGTCCTACACCATGCTTACCGGTGATAAAATACTTTATTGTATGAACACTTCAAAATGTTCTAAATTTCTTCATAAATTTAAACTACAAATATTATTCCTTTTTATTAGTGTTCTAAAAGTAAAGAAAATCTTAATAAACAAATGAGCCGTGGAAAAAGAGACAGTCACAGACGCAAGATACCTGCGCATAAGTGTTCTTAATTTAACCAGCCATGACAAGAGCATTTACTCAGCTCAATGCATAGGCACAAGTGCCCTTACTTGGCACACTGGCACCAGGCCCCCAAATCTACAAACTCACTTAAAGACTGTAAGTGCAGATGCTAACTAAAAAAACAACAACCACACAATTATGAGCAATTGTAATGAATACATACAACAAACTTGCACACACTTACAGAAATAAACATGAAATAAACCCCTAAAATAACGATGCCATTAAACTTCACATTGAATGCTGGCTCCAAGACACACTCCACAGCATTTCTATTGAAACCTTTTGATAGCCCTTTGACTTGGCCACTTATCTATAAGATAGCTATAGTTAGCTATAATCTTCTGTAACCATTCATTTTTGGTTGAATAACTTGTGAGCTTGGTGTTGCTGTTCTTGCTGCATGACCCACATTCTCTTGAGATTCAGTTTATATACATATGTCCTAATGTTTTTCTTTAGAAGTTGTTGGAAAATTCATAATTGGTTATTCTTTTAATGATGACAAGTTCCTGCTAAGATGCAAAAAATCAAACCGTTATACTACCACCACCATTTTTCATGGCTAGGATACCATTCTTATATAAATTGTGTTTTTCTTTCTCAAGATATAGTTCTTCTTATTTAGTCAAATATTATTTTTGTCTGATCCATCCACAAAATGTTTTATCAACAGAAAAACAGATGGATTACAGTCTATAATTCTAGAACTACAAAGTGCTTCTTTATGGTAAACTGACAAACTAGTCAATGTGTATAAATAAGGAGTACCTAATAAAGTGATTGGTGAGTGTATGTATATGTATCCTCTTTCCCTGCATCCTTTCTTCTGATCAAGATGTCTATGCTCAGATTTGTCAGATCAGTATTCTGCGGCTTGTGCATCATACATATTCACTTAGAGTCAGCAGGGTACAATTAGCTGCTAAAGTTACACTGCAGAATTCAGTGCAGAATTAAGAATTAAGTCTCAGCAGGCCCCCTGGGAAATTAAACCAGCAGCAATTCATTAAAGCACAAGTTAAACAGTAACACCCATTTGCATTTTGATTGCACCTGAATACAATGGAAGCTTTCTGTTATCTTTCTGACACAGAGAGGGCTTCCATATTTAATATGATGATGTTGTCCTGTACAAAAACAATGGCGTTTATAAGAGACAACAAGAGGCAACGCAGTGATGATTAGCGAAGGAACAAGGTGCAAGTGTTTGACGAGCTCAGTAGTCATGTTGCTTTGTTATGTAAATCCTATTGTCATCCAATGCCTAAATAAACAAACCAGGGGAGAAGCCTGCATGTTAAGCAGTGTGATTCGCTGAATAAGGGACAAGAGAACATTCTTGTTTGTTAAATGTTTTTCCTCTTGCACTGGATTGCATTACTTTCAACCCTTGTACACATGGCAAAAATAATTGATTTATGGGAAATGAGGAGAGGGTGTGTTGATAAAGGTCTTACATTTACGTCATTTAGCAGACACCCTTATCCAGATCGACTTTTATACAGTTAATGCAGTCTTACAATCCAAGCAACTGTGGGTTAAAGGACTTGCTCAGGGGCCCAACTGTGGCAGGGGTGGGATTTGAACCCTGGACCTTCTGGCCCATAGTTCAGTACCTTAACCACTAGGCCACCACAGTCTCTGAACACAGTCTTGCATGTAGAAGTACGATGCATGGAATATACATTGCTCAAAATACAGTTACTCAAAACGCGCATTGGCTCAAGTTGAAAATTACTAATGTAAATTGTGTAATACACTTTCTATCCTGCTGTTGAGTTGATGCCTTTCTACTGCCCTATTCAGCCTCATAAATTGGCCCATGTCCTGGTATCTCTTCCCTGCTTTTTAGACTGTGCTGGGAGAAACAGCAAAAGATTTGTCATCCTGGAGGATCTGGACTACCTGTCAACCTCAATGGGTTTCAGGGATCACCTCATACTACCAGTACTGACAAGGACATTAGTAAAGTGCAAAACTAGAGATTAATCCATTAAGAAGGAGTAACTGTGTGGCGCCACTTTCTGCAAAACCATTCCTTTATGGGGGTTGTCTTGTGTTGATCATGTTGATTGTTAATTTTTTGAGCAGTGCATTTAAAAGTTCATGATGCTTTGCTAATATAATACAGGGAGTCTCAAATGTAAGGAAACTCAGATAAATAGTCAGTATTATATAAAAAGTTAAAATAAATATAAGTTATATATAAAAATTAAAAGAGAGAACATAACTTATGGGCAGCACAGTGGTTCGGTGGGTAGCACCGCTGCCTCACAGCAAGAAGGTCCTGGGTTCAATCCCAGGGTGGAGCGGCCTGGGTCCTTTCTTTGTGGAGTCTGCATGTTCTCCCTGTGTCTGCGTGGGTTGACTCTGGTTTCCTCTCACAGTCCATGTGTGTTAGGTTAACTGGTGTCTCTAAAGTGGCCCTTAGTGTGTGACTGTGTGTGTGTGCCCTATGATGTATTGGCGCCCCGTCTGGGGTTGTTCCTGCTTTTGCGCCCAGAGTTGCCGGGTGAGCACCGGCTGGCCTGCAACACCGTGTGGATTAAACGGAAGATGATGGATGGAACATAACTTTTTTATAAAAAAAAGGTAATGAATAAACTAAAATATAGTAATATATAGACTATAGAGAACTAAATAGAATGTAATATTATTGAAGAGTCTAATGAAGCAAAGAGTAAAAACTATAGAATATATGACCATACTTTGTGTATCCTACATTCATTCATTCATTATCTTCCACTTAGTCCACTTAAGTAACTCTGTGCGCAAGGGCAGGAACAACCCTAGACGGGGCACCAATCCATCGTAAGGCACTCACACAGTTATGCACACAGTCACACACTATGGGCCACTTTAGAGACACCAATTAACTTGACATGTCTTTGTATTGTGGGAAGAAACTGGAGTACCCACAGTAAACCCACGCAGACACAGAGAGGACATGCAGACTCCACACAGAAAAGACCCAGGACGCTCTACCCTGGAATGGAACTCCGAACCTTCTTGCTGTGAGGCAGCAGAGCTACCCACCAAGCCACCGTGCTGCTCGCATACTTTGTATCAAACTAAGAAATATAATAACGTCAAAAACACAATTGTTTTTCTGGTAAAATTCTGTTGGATGTGTCACACAACTACCTACAATTAGAAAAACTGAAGTTAAATTCAAGAAGGTTGAATTCAAGATGGCCACCATGTTGGTGACATGGCCCAATAGCTTGTGTCTAAAATTTGATAACCATCTTCCAAACTGTTTCAATTTGATATAGTTGTTTCCTTACTTGCCCTCCATATTTACAGTATTTTGTGATCATTTGAATTATTTGCACAGTTTGGGACATGGACCAAATTATGTACTTTGTTTTTCAGGTTAACAGTGTGTGTTCACGCAAAGCACAACGAGTGGCTCGAACGGTAACATCACCGGGGCAACAGGCACTCATCTTGCAGCCTGCCAATTTTGACCCAGATGAGACTCTATCTGGACGACGCAGGTAACAGATAAATGGGAGAGCATTTCCAGTCATACCTGTACTTACTATATAAACAAAAGTATTGGTACACACATCTTTATTAGCCTTTCATTCTGTCCCATTGCCACAGTTCTTCATAAGACCCAACTTGGTTTGAAATGGTGGTAGCAAAATCTTACTTCTTTCAGTAAGTGCTGGATGAAGAACATTTTTGTCCATGGTTGCAGTGAATGTCTGAGTGGCTAGTTTTTTTAAATGTAGCGTTCTTCTCTTGCTCGACTGTCCCATTCACGTAGGAAACTGCAATACTTTGTGTATCCACCCTGGAGACCAAGCATGAGGGCAACCACCTTTAAGTCACCTCAGAGGCACCTTGATGTTGGTCATAGTTATGCACCTCGCTTTTGTGACACAAAAGTCACTTCACCACAGATATAGCAGAAATTATCTGCTTTAATAATGTCTGAGGTATCGCTGAATTGCTAAACGAGGATATAAGTCGTTGGTATAAAGGATGATATAAACAGTAAAAATGCTGGCTGAGTGACTGATAGAGGGAGAATGTTAGACTTATAGTTGTATGATGCAAGTAATTAATTAGGATTGTATCATCTAGCTTTCATTGGTCATGCAAAACTAATGAGGCCATCTTTGCTAGAGTTGTATCAAAGACTGTGAGAAATAGCTATGCACCCCTGTATAATAAAACATGGACACAATTTCAAAGTATAAACGTCATTTTCATTACCACAAAATTAGTTCAGTTCAACTATTTCCAAGTCCATGTGTAGCTGAACAGTTAGTGCTCTCCTTAAAGTGTGTTCAGCTGCCCTTTGGGTCGGCATGAGAAAGAGATTTATAGTGTTAGATCAAATGTATGATTACAGTGTGATAAGATTGCTACTGGTACTAATTCACTAACTGATCCAGTACTTGCCTTAGCCTGAACCTTCCATATCACTTAGGGTGTAGTGCCATTTCATGGTTCGACACACTCTCCCTGTGCTTGATTGATATGGGTACAAATGCTTCAAGCACAATAAGCCACTCTTCTATTATGCTGAATCCCTATCTGTGTTTGTTTGGCTTTTGCAAAAAGGAAAAAAAAATATGACAGTAAGTCAATATGGTATCTAATGACGGAATTATGGTTGGAGCTACTCATGGTGCATTTGGGCTATTAGTGCAACTCAAAGGAGTGCGTTGCATTTTGTAGCGTAGCGACATTGAGAGCTGATTGGCATACTATAACAGATAGCTCTCCAGTGTAGCACTCTACACACATGCTTAATGCCCTCTTATCGACTTTGCCGCTGGCTCTGTCTTCTGCTTTTGCCTTTAACCTTCACCAAGCCTTCTGCAGAACTTGTGCTAAGTTCAGATGGGGCTTCCCTTTTAATCTGGGCTCAGGTGAAGCTGGGTTGTCTGAGATGAAGAAATGAACAATGTCTCATGTTAGCCTATTTTGTATTGATTAAATGACCAACATAAATATTTAAACACTAGAAGGATATTTTGCCATAGCAGTACTTAGATTTAATGTAAGAGCATACTAATGCTGACAAACAAATGTGTTTGTTTCACTTACTGTATGTATGGAATTTGTCAGTGCATGTGTGCATAAACACACAATTATGTTTGTGTCTTCGGCGTGTGAGAGTCGATGTTGGCAGTGAAGGGCTCATTAACACTGACTTTGCCTCCCGTTGTGACAGTGACATTGAGTTGCCTTCTGCCTCCTTTATCCTTTGCGCCTCCACCCTCCCTCACACTGATGAGCAGATGATTGAGGCTGTGTGGCGCAGCAGGCTGTGTAGGCTAATGCTCAGTGTCCATTAACCATCAAAGTACCACAAATCATCTTATTCTGTCAAGAAACAAGAAGAAATGGATTAGATCTTATTTCAAGCACCACCCTCATAATTCTTTTTTTTTAACATTTCCACTTCATTTTATTTCTTTTGCTCATCATCTTATCGTCCCACTAGTGGCATTTAACTTGCTCAACCATCTGGATCTGCATCACCCATATACAATCCTTTCACTTTTCTATTTTCAGAGAGTTTATCCAGAGTCTAAGAGGCTTCAGTCTCTTCTATGCTAATCTTGGAGAGAGGCTGTGCCAACGAGAGCCTGTAGCACTCAATGGCTCCCTCTGCTGGAATGGGCAGGAAATGACAGACAAGTGAGTATACAGAAACAGTGCCACAATTCACACTAGCCCTGTCTAAACATAGTTTTCATTTTAATTTCTGCAAGGTACATATTCTGAATATACATGTACAATCATAGATCATTGAGTCACTTTGTCTTTTATTTCATTGCAGACAGCATGAACCTGAGATATTTCATGTTTTGACTGATTTCATTTTTCACTTAATAAACATCCGTTCCTAAATTTCAGACCTGCAATACATTAAACGTTGGGAAGGTAATGCATTTTAATGTTGCCATTCCTTTTCACCACACTTAAAAGACATTTTTGGCACAGAGAATACCAAGTGATTTAGTGTTTCAGGTTTTATTTTGTGCATTTCTTCTTGCAAACATGTCTTAAGATGTGCAACAGTACTGGGTCATTGTTTGTCACTGTTACGAGATGTGGTGGTTTTTATTAGGACCCAAGTATGCAGGATAAACATATACCACGACGTATAATAAGAATGGGGAAGTAATATAGAACAACCAAAAAGGGATGAAGAGCGGAGCGTAAGGCTCCTAACCTAATAAAACCGAAAGGATAAAGTGGCACGCCAAGGTTGCGTCCCGAATTGGAGCAAAGCCTGACCTAGTCGTGTGAGGGCGCCAAAGCGCCAGTCGGGGCAAACGTGCAGAACACGAAAATAAACGAAAAGAGAATAGATCACGAGGAGCGCCGAAACGCCAGAGGGCGAGCGTGAGCTCAGAAACGAAGAAGCCAGACCGGGGCGTGTCCTATTCGGAAAGAACACCCAGCTGGAGTGAGGCTAGGTAGGAGCTGACGACTGAAGAGCGTTAGC
>JAUZSU010113544.1:0-19533 GCA_034780255.1 Parotocinclus maculicauda
CGCAACCTTGGCGTGCCACTTTATCCTTTCGGTTTTATTATGTTAGGAGCCTTACGCTCCGCTCTTAATCCCTTTTCAGTTGTTCTATATTATTTCCCCATTCTTATTATACGACGTGGGATATGTTTATCCCGCATCCTTGGGTCCTAATGAAAACCACCACATCTCATAATAATTTCATGACATTTCATGACATTTTTCATGACATTTTCATGTCATGGGTCTAAGGGTTTTAAGAAAATACAAAGCATGAATTTACTTAATATGCCCAGTGATATCTGGGTGATGAAATGATCCCATAATTAATAAAACTCACTGTGGTGCAAAGGCTTCATTATATCACTAATTCAATCATGTAGGCTCATGCCTTGTTTTAGATGATACATTTGCGTTTAGTTTTGTCCTGAGTAACTTGACTCATGGTTTTGCACCCTGCCTGCAGCAAAAATAGCCATTGTTTGAATCATATCCATTATCATAGCTGTGTGAGTCATCATTCAGTGCAGTAGAGTTTCAGAGCTGTTCTGTTAGCTCTCTCTGACTACAAATTATGACATTTCATGATAATAAAATAGACAATATGAAAATGAGGTGTAAACTTTGTCCAAACTCCCATTATCCAAATTCCCTCTATAATGTATGAGATATTTAAATGCCTTAACCCGCTATTTCATTTTATTTATACACTCCTGGGCTCAAAAAATAAAAAAAAATAGAATAAATAGGCCAACCCTAAAATTCCAAAATATTGAGCTGTTAATGGGACTAACCACAAATCACTGGTCAGAAAATGAGCAAGAACAAAGAAAATCACTCCTGAGACTTGTGTTATATGCTTGTCACTACTTGTTGCTGCTGCAGAACACAATTGAGGGCAATTTATGAATGCACAGATAAAATCAGGAAAAGATTTCCTTAATAAAAAAAAATCAAACTAACACATCTAGGTGTTCAAAATCTTCCAAAATATTTTGTCTTTTCTCAATTGTATTATTATTTCTTGTAGCCCATGTTTTATTTAGTTTGTTTGTTTGTTTTTAAAATTAGGGGTTAATAGATAATTTAAGGCAACCTATCACAAGCCTGAAAAAGTTATTAAATCGAAGAGTCAAAGATATCTTTAAAGGTAGACATAAAAAATTATTCAGTCAGGTAAAAGGGTGAATGTACGGCCAAAAAAAACTAATTATACAGGGGTTGCTGTCAGAAACCGGATGGCTGGTTTTCGCCAGGCCAAATAACAGTTATTCTGAAATTTACAAGACCCTGAAGGCACAGAAAGGATTTGAAACAATATGTGATGTTGCCAGAAAAAAAGGATCTGAAAGACCTGAGGTCTCTTCAAGCACCGGTGACCACCTGTTAAAATTGATGAAGAATTCAACTAGAAAACTAGACTCTTCTAAGTAAACGATACCAGTAGTGTTGTCTGATGCATTTTTATCATCTGACATATGTGTTACAGGAGACATCACTGTCTAAAAACTGTCATCGCTGTCTTGGGACTGTGGTGGCCTAGTGGTTAATGTACTGGCCTATGGACCAGAAGGTCCAGGGTTCAAATCCCATCTCTGCCACTGTTGGGTCCCTGAGCAAGGCCTTTAACCCACAATAGCTTGGATTGTAAGACTATATTAATTGTACATCGCTGTGGGTAAGGGCGTCTGCTAAATGACATAAATGTAAAAAAAACATTAAGGGCAGAATGAAGTTTCTGGCAGACAGTTTGATTCATAGTGGTTCAGCAAAGATGTGTGGATTGATAAATCATGATTTTGTTGTATGGTGATGGCCTAGTCTAAATGTAGACTACATTTATTTAATAAAACGTTATTTGGTGCATTGACAATTCCCAAGTCTGTATTCTGACAGCACCTTCTTAGAGGTCAGATATCTATCCCATACAACTTAGGCTGATCAGGAGCCCCCTATCCAACCCTGAAATGGGCTGGCACCTATATCGGAGAACATGCCTGACTGCATTTTATTAGGATAACCCTTTAAGAACCAAGGGACATATTAGTCCCATACTTTTAAATGGACCTGAAAAAAACAAAAAAAAAACAGTCCTGAAAGTATAAAAGATAGAAACACTTAATGCATTCTCCTGCAACACTTCACTTTAACCCTTTCAGGATCGTAGTTTGTTTCAATCATATTTGGTGTCCATTTAAAAGTATGAGACAAATGAGTCCTTTGGTCATAGGTTAAGCTACAGGTATGTGCCATATGACAACCATCCAATAAACAATTCAATTTAACACAAAAAACTTTTTTTTACCTTAACGACCAAGTATTAGAAATTATAACAAATTATAAAAGGGCATAAAAATATGCCTTTTAATTCCGGATGTTGCACCTGCAAACAGCTGGTCACCTCAACAGCCAATCAATGCTGAGGATTCACGAGAAGAGGTGGGAATTAGAGTTTAAGAGTGGAAGTGTATTATTCACTCAAAATCTCACTACCTTTCTTATTATGTGCTTGCTTGCTTGTAGCTCCAACTAGACTAGAACCAGATCTAAATTGATTGGTGTGTTTAAACGCTTTCTTTTGTGCAAGTTGCCCATGCTTGTGTGTATGACATTTCACTACTGTACAACTGTTCATGGCATTCGTGTTTGTGTCTGTCCTATTGTAAGTAGTGCTCATCTCCTTCCCCCACTACCTGTATAATCTCTATATTGTGCAACTATATAAACTGATTCACATTCACTTTTTGAGACTCCGTTTCATCTTACTTATCTTCTGTGCTGTTTGTAATACTGTCTACTAATGTATTTTTTGGCTTTCTGGGATCAGTAGATCATTCCTTTTTAATCAGACTGGCTGTAGTTTACTTCACTTGTGCATGACATTTTAGGCTAGATGAGATCAAAGCATTTATGTTCGATAGATCAGAGCTGATTGTCACTGTTGCTTCTTCATCACGGTTTCCTGCTGGTTATGTTTGAAAGTTTAATGATGTGACTGCATGATGCAGTGGGACTGAGCATTGCTGGCTAATCCTAATGTCTAAGGTAATGATGATAATGCCTGTTCAACAGAGAGACGTTAAGTGGACAAACGAGATGAAAACAAAGTGTGTGATTATTGTGCTCAGTCAGCTGTAACGTAAACAGAAAGAGACGTTCAGAGGCTTCGAGAGCAACTCACACAACACACTGAAAGAGTGCACACACCCCAGCACATCATGATGTTGTGCATGTATACACCCGAATGAAATACAGACAACTCATTAGACTCAGAATATGATCAAAGCCTCTCTACACCCATATAACCTATACCAGCACAAGGCCCAACAGCATGACATCTGGTAAGTGTTTTTTAAATAAATCCTCTATTTATTACTGCCTCTAAATTCACGTGTTTTGCATAGGGTGGGTGATATGGAAATGATATTATATCTTGATATTAGTTTGTTGATTTATTTGTGTTCTAAAAATCAGCTTCACTTACCAGGTGCCAGCAATGAATAGTCACAAAAATATTTGAACTTAACGTCATGCCCAACAAACTTTACAAAGATAATTGACAAGATAGAGGTGAAACACTGCAACTGTAAGCAGAGTACTGCCAAACTTGATTAGCAAGTGTCTTATTATCTTGCTATGATTAGGGTTGGGTATCGAAACCCGGTTCCATTTCATAACCGGGTATTACCAATAGTATTTCAATTCCACTTACTTCCGATTTGTTCTAACACATTTTATCCTTTACAAAAATGGCAGTGTTTGTAAAAATAAATCCGTATTAAGGAAGCATATATCTGCCAGGACCGGTGCATCATGCGATCACATACGTCAACAAATAGTTACGTCTTGGTACAATTCGCTATAGCATTAGTGTAAAATTACAGCTCAAAAGTGCTCAATAGCTGAGCTCCACTTTCAGGGATGCTAAATACAGTTTGTAAGGAAAGTTGGTCTGTTGTAAAGGATGTTTCACCTCTAAAATGTAAAAGCATCTGAAGCACCAGCATGAAAAGCTTCAGCATTGTACCATGATGGAAGGACTAAACCGCTTAATGGGAACAATGCTTTACATGGCTTAATGTACTCTAACCATGGCCTTGGAAAAACAAACTTATCTAGGTTACTACTATTGATAAATATTCTCTACTGCTGAAATTATGAATCCAGGATTCGAAAGGAAAATAATCATTTTTACTTTAAGCTTTTTTCTTTCATTTAAACCTATTTTACTAACTATGTTCATCATTTAAGCAGAAGAGAGTACATGTGATCAATAGTCATTTGAAGAAGTTTGGTGTTCCTAGGTCACTACTTTTGAACATTTTGCCACTTTAAGCTTTGTACTTATAATAGGTTTCAGTGGGAAGAAAAGGGCTTAATGTAAACTGATTAAAGTTTTTGAAAAATGCCAAAAAACCTTTTTGGAATTGAATCTTTAAATCAATACAAACCAGAGTCAATAAAAAGAATAGGAACCAGAACCGCAATCAATAAAATATAAAAACGATACCTAACTCTACTCATGATGCCAAGTGATTGCTATTCATTTCCAAATACTGTGCTCTTTACACATAATACTTTACTCTGTCCTTGTCAGTAATTTGTTCCAAATGGCACATTGAGTGCGCATCGATGAGTACTGAGATAATTTTTCTAATAAGAACTTGAATTAATCCGTTCCAGACCCCCAGAAAATCCACATTATATACGCATTATATGTATTAATGGATTTGTACTGTATACTTAAACAGTATATATTCACAGAAAATTGTATAAATATATATTTAGATAAAAATTCCAGCACTATCATTTATTATAAATACATTAAATACATTTATTATAATACATTAATCTCACATTTTTCTTATTGGTTAGCTGTTATATCAGAAGATCCATTGTGACTTTTTTTGCACTAAGAATATATGTTAAAAAAAAGAGAAAGTTTTACAGCAACGTTAGCAGAGATCTACAGTGAATGAGAGCTATTGTGAGGATGACACCTATGTTTCAGCATACAAGTGACACATCTCGAATAATACAAGTGCGTTCAGCACAAAGTTGTCATGTGCTGAAGCATGACTGTATGTGGGTGTGTAATCAATATAAATTGTTTCATTATAACATTAGTTTATAGTATAAAAGTGAAAACAGCCAGCCTCTGTACATATGCTGAATAACAAATCTTGCTTAAGTAGATCTTGTCTGGTAGATTACATCTGTGCCTCAAGCAGTCTTGTCTGATTGCTATGATGAACCCTTATTGTGTTCTGACAACACTAGAGCCAAACTTGGTCCACAGTACACTGGCCATCAGATAACTGACCCATAATTGACCAAACAGCAGCCTACCAGAACTGTCTGCTATCTTGGTAGTAACTTTACCATTAATTGTGATGTTATGGAAGGACAAATACTGCAGTCTACAATACTAGTCAAAGTATTACAGGCTATGATCTTCTCTGTGGTCCTTTATGGACATGCAAGTTGGGCAAGGAAGGAAAAAATATTGGTCACTTTTAGATTTTGTGACGGCAAAGCCATTTGTTAGAGTATTGAATGGCAAAGAACACAAATAAATGGATCCTGTATCAAACCAGTCCTCGCCTTTAGCCTCAAGAACCAAATTAAAGCCTATTTTGGATCATGAGAAAAAATAGTCTGGCAATTATTGTCGAAACGACCCAGAGGACCAGAAGTGAGACGGATGGGTACAATTAAGTAAATTATAAGCCTGAGCACTGAATCAGAACACAGAAAATGCAGGAGCAACACTATCCATATGGTAACCAGAAGCTGCAATTGACTTGAAGGCACTTAGTAATAATAAAATCATTTTAAAAAGTGAGAACAACTAATTAGGAAATTAAATAGACAATAATTAAACTTACATCTGCTGTAATTACCACTGCAGTTAGCTGTGAGTCTGGACTCATTTCCTATTCTAAACAACAATCTTCTAGTGTGTTTGTTTTTTTGAGTTGTTTTGTTTTCTGTTCTCATCATTTTGTGTTTTTAGCGTTCTTCCTTGTGTAAGATATTTAATAAATAATATTTAGTCATTCATTCCATACTTGCTTAATACAGTTTAGGGGTGTGGAGTTCAGAGGACAATGGCATAACTAAGACAGAAACGAATCCTAGAGCGGGCGACAGTCCAATGCTGTGATATATATGGTATATATTAAGCTCCTTTGTTTGTTATACATTTGTCAGAACATATTCCCATTATAAAACTTAGTCACAAAATAAGATTAAAGCACCAACTTCAGATGAAAATTCTACAATACATCATAACACAGTACAAAGCCAGGTACCGTTTTACGATTGAATTACCCAAACCTAGGTAAATGGTGCAAAATGTGAAGGGTGTAGCCTTCAGTGGGAGTAGGAAACAGTTTTGATCATAAATTTGGGAAGGTTAGAGTGTGCAGCCTCTGATTCAAGGTGGGAGGAATGATGCAGTCAGGTGGAAGAAAAAGAGTAAAGAGAGGTCAAAAGGGAATGTGTGAATAGACATTAGCAACACACAGGTTAAATTATCCATGAAAGGTGCCAGCATGCGACTAGGCCAAAGCAGCTTGTGATCTTCAGGGAGAATGACAGTCTACCACTGGCTGCACTCACCCTCCCCCCCTCTTTCCCGAGCACATACACACATTCACACACTCACATGGACAGAAAAAGCATGCAACCTTGAATTATTTCGAGCAGAACTCTGTCTGACAAATAACTGGGGCAGACATTAAGCAACACCTAAATGACATTTATTAAGTAAACAAAGCATTTTTATAAGCAGTTCATTAGTTATCATCAGTTATCAGAATATATCATTTCTCTTTTAATATTTAGTCCTCTGTCATTGTGGTCTTCTATCTGTCTAACTTATTTATATCAACAGAAAATTAGAAGTGTGGTATGCCATACAGTGAGGGTGTGTAGGTTTGTTGCTTTTCCTGTGGCATTTGTATTGGGTCACCTTGTATGTAGGTTTCCTTGTAGGTGTGTGTGTGTGTGTGTGTGTGTGTGTGTGTGTGTGTGCGTGTGTGTGTGTGTGTGTGTGTGTGTGTGTAAATGCATGTACCACAGACCTGCAGGCGTAGTGCTCATCTCCTTCCTGTTCATCTCTCTCTCTCTCTCTCTCTCTCTCTCTCTCTCTCTCTCTCTCTCTCACTTGCAAGGCAACGCTTTTTTTAAAATTAACACGTTCACAAAACAGTTCAGTGCACTGGAGTCTGTTCGAAACATTGCTTCTAGAGGATTTCTGTTGGAGGAGAGCACAGTGGTGCCAGTTCATATTTCTGTACCCTCACAGACAAAAAAAAATTAAAATAACATATTTAGGTGAAATACCAGCACTATCATTTATTATAAATACATTAAGCGCTATTCTCACTGTTTTTCTTATTAGTTAGCTGTTATATCAAAAGACCCATTGTGACTTTTTTGCACTAGATATGTTAAAAATAGAAAGAAAACTTTAGAAAGTAATTACTGCCTCTTTGTAATTTAAAACATGAAGCTCCAGAAATTGTCACACAAGCTGTGGTCACATGGTCATGGATTTACTAGTTAAACATTTACTATCTGCAGCACAGTAGCATTTTAGAGCTCTAGAACCTCCACACAAGACATGGCTACAACACATTCAGACAGCCACAATCTATTAGGCCTCATACTCCGTAGATTCTAATTAAGGTGATGTGAAGGAACTGAAACACATTTCTGCTGAACACGATTCATATATGATTCATATTCACGATGCATATTTTTGTATGCGTATGCTCTGTTTAACAACCCCTATTATGTTCTTCGTAAACAGGACGTTGACCAAAATGGACAATGACCAGACATTACCACAGCCACATAGTTGTTCAAATTAAAACACTATATATAAAAACATATAGTACAATACTGCAGTATTTTTTAATATGTGTATCTTTCATAAAACCAAAAATACCAAAAACAAAAAAGTAGAATAATACTATTCTTTTTCTGCCTTTCAAGATGGCAATTCTCTCTTCTGTCAGCAGGTGTCGCAAGGGTTTGCTCATAATAGTTTACACTTGATTGGTCTTTTTGGAAGAGTAGCAGCCAAGAAACAGCTTTTTGCAAGGAGAAATAATTGTTACCATTACAATGCTATGTCAATTAAAAAAGAATGGATGTTGGGTTCTGTATGTTGATATACTCCATATGTTGTGTGTTGTGTAGTGAACAGAGCATTTGCCAGGCCCGTGCCTCAGTGATGGTCTACGATGACACAAGCAAGAAATGGGTGCCAATCAAGCCAGGACAACAAGGCTTCAGCCGAATCAACATCTACCACAACACTGCCAACAACACCTTCCGTGTGGTGGGGGTCAAACTGCAGGACCAGCAGGTGCCAGCTCAACAACTTTTTTAACAAATTCACATCTTAAATTCTATTGCTTCGTGTTCATGCAACTCCATTGCCATCCTTATATTACTATGGACTGCAAAAAAGGAAAATATTATCTCAAACATGCATTAGTCAGCTGTAAAAGCATATAAATAACAGATACTTGTCAAGGGCCTAGCTTTGCTGTCTGATCGCGTTTCAGTGTTTTATGATGCTCTAATGCTTGTAGCTCAGAACTGACACAGTGACAGCTTTAGATGCAAAATGGGATGACTCTATACTCCCTCAGACATTAGATGAAAAAATGAAAGATGACCTGATATTGGTTATTTGTCTAATTTGCTGCATAGTACTATTTACAACCACAAATGGTGGGATGGTATGAAAAACATGCATCTAAAAATACAGTGTTCCTCACATTTATGTTGATTTTAGGTGTCACACAAAGGTATAGACAGTATACGAATACAGTCAGGCAAACAAACCTATGTCTGTGATCTCCATTCCAGGTCGTCATTAACTATTCCATCGTAAAAGGGCTGAAATACAACCAGGCCACTCCTACTTTTCACCAATGGCGTGACGCACGGCAGGTGTATGGACTTAACTTTGCCAGTAAGGAGGAGGCAACCACTTTCTCCAATGCCATGCTCTTTGCCCTCAATGTGCTCAGCACTCAGGATGGAGGTAAGCCTGCATAGAAGATCACATGACTACATGATAAGTTTATTACTATATGAAGTACATGAAACCAGAATTAAGATAAATCACACTACATGATAAATATGAGACTGACATATGATTTAAATACATCACCTCTCACAGTCTGACCAAATTATGCTAGTCTAAGTGTACAAACTATTGGCATTGCTGGATAAGGTGTTGCCACGGCTAAATGTAACTATTTATTTTGTCTATAAAGCTTAGGTTATGAGATAAGTCCTTGCAGGCAGGCCGTTAGTCCAAAGCACATGGGACGTAGAGAGAGCCAAAGGATTAAAACATGCTTTTGTGAGCTCCTGCACTGATGGTCAGAGAGACATGGGATGAGTGAAAATATACAAAATGCACTTGGATGCAAAATAGAAAATGCCATATCTAAATGTACTATGTAAGTCAACTAACTGACTGTTCTCCAATTGAATTTTTAGGTATCAAAATAAAATGTTATAACATGAACTTGCATTTTATAAAGGAACAGAAAAAATAATTTTTAAAGAGACATAGTACATGGAGACATTATTATCACCAGCTGATAATATTAACATAAGCTGATGAGTGAATGCTATTTTCTAAAATCCACACTGGAGGATTAAATTGTGAAAGGTCAAACACTATAACAGTGTACACATGATTTCTAAACTATTACTTCAGAAAGTGTATTGTTTTTCTCCTGTTTGTGATAAGGCCAGACTTTTTTAATTGCTTGTTCCTCGAATGTCCCTACTTAAGAATCTACTTAGGAGGGAGGAAAAAAAATCAAAATAAATCTTTATTTTTCAGCACTTTTCAATTTCTCGAGGACTATGTGGAATCAATACAAGGAAAGGAGAAGAAATAAAAATAAATGTTTATTTAAAAATAAAATTAATTTAACCTACAATTAAATTAAAGTAAATCTGGAAAAAAATTAAATGAACAGAAGAAAACCGTTGGCTCTCCACCAGAGGGCGGAAAAAGCTAAAATATATATACATAATTTTTTTTTTTATTTCAACCATTGGTGCTGCGGCATTTATTTATTTTTTTCCAAATTTTTTTTTTGTATTCTTCAAATATGATCGTCGGCGGGTCCGCGAAACAAGCAATAAAAAAATTCTGGCCTACTGATTACTGTTGCAGTGGGCTGAGCTGGAAACATGTAAGTTCACTTACACAGTCTTCTTGTAGACAAAGAAAAACACTTGAATTGTATTAAACAATTAATACAAAAAAAGTTTTACACTTTCTAAAAAATAATCATCAGTTAATTAGCCACACTCCATGTTTGGGATCAGAGTGCAGATTTAAACCCCTATAGAGAATATTTGGTCTCTCATTAAACATAAACTAACTGAGAACATTTAGCAACTATTCATCATCTGTATGAAGCCATTACTATCAGTGAAACAACATTGATTTTACAACTTGGTATAAATCATATTTTGTCCATATGAGTGCACAGCATATCCAAACGTCTCAATTAACGCTCTTACCGCTGTGGTCCTACCAAATGCACGCTGTGTGAGATTTACTATCTGTATATTTAGTCTGTAAAGGCACAAGAGGATCAAAGCAAGCATCTCAAGTCTGCTAAATTTCTTACCAGCCCTACCCAGTCTCACAATGGACTGATAAAAACATTAAGCTAAATAAACAAATAAATCATTCCACGTATTAAACTTAACAAATATTTGGAATACTCCTTGTAGCCCTACTGTAGCCAATTACGATCATAACGAGTGTAGCACATTAGGCTCAGCATTCTTGAGAGACCACAATATAAAAGGAAATTGCACACTCATCTATTTGCTCCAACCAGTGTCATTCATGAGCTACAGTACAGGGTCTAGACATCAACACGACCATTTATCATGCTATAACAAGCCTATAATAAACTTACATTATGTTTGATGGTGTGGTTGGAAAATACCGATTTTGTGAATCTTCACAATTAGAAAGCGTAAATACACCGTAACGTAATTACGTTTTACATAAGACTAAGGGAAGAGGGCCTACAAAATAAACAGGCTTGATTATTTTAGTTGGTCAGCGAGTAATTTAATGTAATTTTAACAATAAAAACATCATTTTCAGGATTAGTTCTAATTGCAATAAAATTTAAGCATATTCAACTTTCCATTCCAATCTAATGCCCGTCTTCATAAGGAAATACACCAGCACGTACACAGTAAGCTTCTAATACAGCATCATTCCGTTGAGTAATGACAGTCATCGACTGCAAGCACTACCAGTTGCTACATCACAAAGCCAAACACAGACACTGGGAAACAATTTGTAGCGACCCATCTCTCAAGACAAGCTACACAAAGCAGACCGCAAGCTTTGGGCTGAGTTTAGGGAGCCTATAATCTCCAAGCAGGACACCCAGCTTTCTCCAAAGAAACAATTTCCTCCAAGGGATAACCACAGAGAGTTATTATTCAAACGATTAAAAACTGTTGATGGAAGCTATACCATGTCCTCTCATTATAAGCATTGCACAAGTCAAGCGTCATTTCAGTCTGGCTTGTAGTCAAGGTTTTTAATGACTGGGGATGTGTGGAGCAATACTTCATGCCTGAATACTAATACAAAGTATACAACATGGGGATAAAGAGCACGTGCAGCAAACGATTTTCAACTCGGTGATCAATAAATCATGCCACAATATTGCTGCAGACTGAGCCAAGAACACAATAAAAACACAACACCATCAAGAAATAAGATGGATTAAAGGGATTACAGGGGGTTTTAGTGCACATCGTTTGCACGGAGCAGTCAGCATTCCTTATCTATAAAGGCTTTTTAACATGTGGTCTGAACACTGAAGTAGCTCTACATAAACCACAGAGTATGAGTGGGACCGAGACGAATCCTCCCTCGAGGTGCTTTAGCTGAGCTAAAGTGGCTTTAGTGTCAACATTCTGTCCTGCAATGAAAAGGTTCCACCCTTGTGATTTACTGCTGCTTGACCTTTATTAAACCTAAAGTCTGGATTACTGAATGGAGGTCTGAAGAACCGTGTTTCCATTCCACCCACTGTTCTCAGCCAGATTGTATGAATGCAGGATGAACTTGTTCTCTGGCATCGTAAAAGTCGACGTGAAAGTTTTAAGAACACCTCATGCGTTATCATTCAAAAGAGCCATTCCATTTGTGTTAACACAGTGCAGAGATCTGCCTTCCGATGTCAAGATCCATCAATCAAAGCAAATGAAATCAATTTGAACCTACATGATCTGGATTTTGGAGTGAGTGAGCTTCTGCAGGTAAACGGAAACCTGCTAAAGAGCTCACAATTAAAATCCAGGTGACTGACTTTCAGAACGTAAAAAAATATATATATATTTTTATAAAAAATAAAAAAAACTTAGGCACTGGCAGATTACTTTTTCACACTACATCAACAGTCTCAAATAAGCGACATGAAGGTGATATTACTAACATGATAAATTACTTCAGAATACTTTTTGTAACTTTACCAGCTAACTGTTGGTGCAAGACTACTTCAGACAGTCTTTTATCGCTGTGCCTTTTACGTCCAATCAATATTTGAGGTTTTAAAAAAGTGTTTCTTAAGAGAACCTTGGATGGTTGACAGTTGTGGATAGAGCAATTCCTACTCGTAAAAACCACTGAAAAAAACTTGGAAAAAACTATCTGCTGGAACAGTATTGCTGCGAACTGCCAGGTACATCTTAACAACGTTGGCGAGCTTTGTGTAATGGTACTTGTTATTCCACCACAACAGAATTATCATCAAGTGAGATTTATGGCTCATTTCAGTCGAGATCCATGTCATTTCACTCTGAATCTGCCGAATTGTATTTCTGCACAGGCAGAGCCAAACTGTCCATGTGTTTGGGAGATAAACCTCACCTTGTCTCACCATCAACTGTGCTGATCATCACTTAAAGCGATTTTACGCTGGGACCTTCCCCCATCAAACCTGACCATGAATTTGAAGCACATTCTACAGTATATAGAATTATACCGGCCACTTTTTTAGATACACCTGTTCAACTGCTCGTTAATACAAATATCTGTGAATATCAGTTCTGTGACTAAAAATGCATCGTTGATGCCAAAGGTCAGAGGAGAATGACAGAAAGGCAGTAATTCAAATCACTTCTCTTTACAACCACGGTATACAGAAGAGCATTCCTGCACATTCGAATGTTGAAGCAGATGGGCTACTGTAGCAGAAGATCACATCAGAAGTCACTACTTCTCTCTCTGAATGTAAAACTTTACTAAAGACATCTCTGTATTCACTTTACTATTCCTCTTCTGGTAATATGCAATGTTTTTGTGTCTATGTAAAATATATCCTGTATAGTGACCTTGGGTTCTGTGAAAGGTAACATGGTGGTAATAATAATAATAATAGTAATTATTATTATTATTATCATCATTATTATTATTATTCCTGCCACGAATAAGCAATAAAAGTCCACAATTTGCACAAGCTGATCAAAATTGGACAATAGAAGATGGCAAAATGATTGAAAAGCATAGATCCATCTCACCTTCTATCAACATTTCTGCAGCGCCTGAATAATGCCATAAACTAAATTTGAACAAAAATCAAAGAAATGGTCCCGGCACAGTTTTGAATCTATGCCACAAAGAATAAAGGCAGTACTGAAGGCAAAAGGGGGTCCAACCCAGTATTAGTAAGGAGTACCTAATAAAGTAGCTGGGGAGTGTTATTATAATACATTACAGTATACATTATTACAATACAACAATACTTATATTATTGCTAGATGTGGCATCAAAACAAAGGTCCTGTGTGTTGACTAGCTATAGTAGCATTCTACGACCCTAACTATCTCCACATAGAGGTTATGTGCTCTGATGATGATCTTTCGGAATAATTGTACCTCGTATAATTCAGGCTAGGTGTTTGGGTGATGCAGGAGCCATTCACTGGCCCATCACTGCGGAGACCTGGGTTTGAGTCTGAGATGTGCCTTATATTGGGGTCAGATGTCGCCCAGGTATGAATAGCCATGTCTGATGAGACAAGTGGCATTGGAGCTGCAACAGATACCTACACTGCAACAGAGACCACTGGCAAACTGCTCCGAGTGTGCTTCCATCAGCACCCAATTAATCCCACGACAGCCTTCATATGCTCTACCCCTCTCCAACGTGATGTTACCCAAACTTTGCATGTGACAAACTTATGTTTATTTGTAAATATTATTTTTCAGTTAAAAAAGTGCAAAAATGTGTCATAATTTCTTTGTCTGTGTATTTTTTAGAAAGTCACCACATGGAATTTGACCAAGCTTTAAAGCAATCATGCTTTTAATCTCTACATGAGCGCAGTTAAATTTGTTACATCCGGGGAAACAGGATAAGAACTAACTCAAGTTATATTAATATATCCAAACTCCAATAAATCTGTACAACTGATAGTCCGGTGATTTGGGTTGCACCACCTTTCATGCACATGTTGGTTAGCATTCACACACAGATGCTGAATAATGTATTCTCTGAACTAGAACACTATTTAAATGAAAGAAAGGCATAGGAACTCACCAGAATGACTATTCTCAATCTTGAATACTAAAGATTTAATTCTCTTTAAATTATACCCTGATTTTAAATGATTAAGTACATTAGTGACAACTGTATCTTCTGTATTATTCATCAGTTTGCTCTGAAATACAATTAAGAGCTAAGTACAAGAACAAACAGTCCCATATAAGCCCTTAATGGTCTGAATTAGAATGAAAGGATTTGTAAACACTGAATCCAACATTTGCATCTGGTCTTATCTAAGTCCTGTAATGTAATACAGATTTGGTATTAAAGCAATAACCTCTCGCCCTATAGTACAGATATTTCGATAAACATCATTTCCCATGATATTATATGCATATATTGCTTGTAAAAAAATAATAAAATACACAATAAAAGAGCTGCAGGGGGAAAAAACAATAACCTCTAACCTTTTGTGCATGCCTATATTTTATGTACTCCCCTAGCGGCTATGAGGCTTATATGAGTAACGTTGGACGCAAACGGACCCTCCAAACCTTCATTCAACACTAAGTACTCTGGATTGCACTGATAGCACTTCACTTCATGTATTCTAGTCAACAAGGGATTTTGCTCTGCATAATTACGCAGTATCTTATTCCAAGTTCCTTTTCTAAGGCAAATGAAGCAATCCTAGCCTCACAAAGGCCCTCCAGCTGAGAGGCTTAAGACGCTCAAACACACACTCATCGCACATTAACAACCCCATTGGCATTGTGTGAAGAGGCAAAATCAACACGAGCAATTTGATTTGAGGATCAACACTCAGAGTCAATAAAAGGCTAAGTGACTAAAGTGAGTGGCTAGCCACCAGGGGCAGAACGCAACACAGATTAGGGAGTGCCAAAAAATGAAAAAAGTGGATTTAAAAAATAAGCTCATATACAACAGATAAACAGAACAGACAAAACTCAATTAAAGTTACACACACGTTTCCTTTATCATACCATGACTTTGTACATTCTCACCATGGTCTAGGGTCTTCATCCTTTATTGTAATGACAAGCATCAAATTGCATCAAACTGGTGACACCAACATGCCTCAGTGTGAATGAGCAAGTGAGTGTGTTCTGTGAAGGATTTTTCAGTTCCTAGAACAGAATTCCAGCCAGGACATTTTACCGCAGGTATGATTAACCAGAGTCTTGTCTGAATGGGGGTTCCTTCAAAAACCTATCAAATTTATTTTGTGTTCTAATATTGACACTTTCTGTAATTACAGAAATAAATAATGCATTTCAAGATATGTCCTGCTTATCTATCTGTTGATTCCTTAATCTGCTCATGATAAAGATGGGAGGATGGAAGGGGGTGGACTGATACTGTAACAGCCACAACTGTCAGGCATCCCATCCAGAGCTACTTCCAACTGTGCCTAATTATTCTAGTCTTTCTTCAGACCAAACAACACATTTTACTTCCTCTAGTAACCCCGAGGATATACAATATTTTAATATAATTTAATATGCAGTTCAATAGTTTAAAACACTGAATAATTAAACAATTCAGGATTTTAAGTACAACTCACAAAACACAGTGGTTTATATTTAATATAGTTATTTTTAAAAAGTCACTATTTTATTAGATTATATTGCACTTTATATTTACTATATTTACTATTATATTCTTGTTCTTTATTTCATCTCTATTAAATAAATTGATTCTCTATTGAATGATATATATTCATTATATAATATTTTATAACATTCTCTATTTAGCTTCCTTACCTAATTATTATTATAAATGTAGTAGTTATGTAATTTAGTGTAATCCTTACATATAAAATCCAGGCTGTCCAAGGACGGTTAATTAACTTTTTTTTTCTCATCACATTTAGGACATCCTAGGATGCTTCAAATGGAGCTGTTGGCCTAGACATTTGTAAAATCTGCTTTGAGACAGTGCTCTTATTATAATACACCCCATATAAATACATAATTGTTATGTAGCTGTTTCTATTATGACTTTTGTACATTAACATACATAATACACACTGGTATAATCAGTTGTTTCAGCATATATGAAACAATATGAATAATTTTTTAACTCGAATATAATCTCTGTTTTTCATGGTCAGGTTCTATTTTAACCCATTAAAAACCTTTAATTCGCCTACTGATGGGATGGGATGTAGGCGGACAGAAATAAAGTAAAAAATGTTCAATGGGTTAAACATATAGTGACTATATGTTAAGTACTACTTAAAATACTTAAAAAAATAGAAGCACTGAGATTTGTCCTTGTGTTAAAGTTTAAGTCAGTCACTTCCCTGCTCGGTCCGTATTCTGCGGTCATGCCAGCTGCTTTGTTCAAAGTCATGCACGTAATTAGGGTTTTACTGTAATCGCTCAGATCTGCTTGAAAAAAGACGCTGTGTTTATTTTCAGTACAGACACAAAACCCGTCTTGGTATTGTCACCCGATCAAGCATGGAAATTACAACACGCTCATCTTTGTACTACAATCTGCTTAAACAAGCAAAAAAAGCCATTTAAGATGTGGTAAGGTTTTTCTGCTTTGCTCTGCTGTTGCATTTCTTCCAACACAGGCTTGAAGAAACTTTTCAGCATAGTGAACTCTTTCACCACAAAACATGAAAACAAAGAACACATTAAGCTCAAAGGACAATTAAACTGTTTCAGTTTATCCAAATGCCAAAGTGAAATGTCAAATTAAGCATGCTTAATATTTAAATTAAGTTTCTTTCCCTTTTAATTTCGTGACCACTGTGTTTTAATTTAAAAATAATTTGTGAAAAAAAAAAAAAAATAAATAAACAAATACTTTTTAAGGTGGTTATTCTGTCACAAAATGTATACATATATACTCAGCTCACAAAATTAGGAGATATTTCCTTGGGAGATTTTGTTTTGAAGTATCCCCTAATTTTTCCAAGCAGAGTATATGTATTGATTTCATGACACAATAACCAGTTTAAAAAGTATTGGTTTATTTCCAATATTTTTCAGTTTATTGTCCAGTAAATTTCACTATATAAATAAGCATTAGTACAATGACATATGCCCACTTTCAACACCAGAAACCAAGAATACATGACCAAATACAAGAGAAAGAAAGAATACATTATTGATTGATGAGACTTGACCTAATTGGCCAAGACAATCCATGAACATTTTGATACTAGACATTCACGTTATGAGAAAGGTCAAAACATGCCACTACCACACCCCTGACGTTCGTTCTGTATAGCTTGGATAATGTCGGTGTTGTGTCAGACCAACATTGCTACTTATACAAATGTAAATGTAAACTACTAACTGAAGCTCAAGAGTTTTCATTATCAGAAACAGCTCTAACATCTAGAATCAACTGGAGAAATGTAATCCAGATGGGGAAAGTCTGGGCCCTGACAGGGCCGGGCAATCTGATTATATGGTAAATATAACATTATAGTAACATCAGTAGATCAAGATATAAAATACTATTCCATTGGTCCGCGAGTGGCTTGTTAGCAAAACTAGATACATAGAGTGCATCATGAAAATATTTATTGCCACTTTATTTGGATTGATAATCGTTTATTATTAATATATAAAAGGACTGTGGTGGTTTAGCGGTTAAGGTTCTGGACTGTGAACCAGAAGGTCCAGGGATCAAATCATCTGCCAAGCTACTACTGTTGGGTCCCCAAGCAAAGATCATAACCTACGGCATTAATCTGCTAATCTAAAATAATACAAAGATTATGTGTTTTGGATACAGGAAAATCAAATTTAATGTTAAGAAAGAGTTTATCATATGTATGCAAAAACATGTCCGTAACTCCACGTGAACTGCTCTGTTTTACGTGAAAACGTTTGTTTTATGTCTTTATAACGTCATACCTAATATTTAGTCCAATGAAATTGAAAACACGATTCAGTTCTATTTGGGGATAGTATTTGTTTGTTTACGTCTCTTGTTGCACAGTTCATGAACTACGTGTGAAACATCACGGTTTGCTTGTTGTTGAATCCTACACACACCATGTGCATTTATGGCAAAACAAAGAATGTAAACTCACCTGGGTTAAAAAAAAAGATACGTGAGCTGAAATCGTACACAAATGTAACCACGCACACCAGTGGCGTCTCTGAATCCGTAAAGAAGCCCTAATGCTTCAATCTGAGACTTAATCTTTGTTTGTATACTGCAGGTTATTATTGGAAGCTACACCTTTGCCATTTAAAAGTGTACAAACTTGTGCAAGCGTGGATGTTGTAGAGACGAAAAGCTGTTCATCTTACCTGCAGCAGCGGTGTAGATCATGCTCAGAAAAAGCAGGCTGAACTGCTGAACGCTGCAGCAGAGCCGGTGTTGCGTTTGCCATCTCCGTCCTGCCAGTCCTCCTGCTGCCCGACCCGGCCACCTTCCTCTGCGCTCCCGCTCGGGCGACATGCCTTACATCCACTGCCAAAAGATCCTTACTTCAGACTGGACTGGAAAACTCACGAACTAGTGTGGAGCTCGTGTATGACCCGATAGACTCTCTACACTCCTAGAGCTCTTGCTCCTTACTTTTCTACACCGGAGTTGCACTTTCTGTCCCCCCTCACTGCCTCCTGCACTCTCTCCTCCACAACACACACACTCATTGAACACTAAGGCCCCCCACCAGAGACCACGCGCTTCTATAAAGTGCCTCTGTCGCCCCCTGCTGCTAAAAATAGGATATGACCAGCTTTAGTAGTATTGGGATGGGATTAACTGTACAGTCGCATCCGACTCTCGGTCACTTAATGGATCATTGATCTCCACACATGTCTGTCCTTCATCGATGTGATCCATGAAGTATTTCGGCAGGATAGTTGATTAGTTTGCCATTGCTTTCTCCAGCCCTCCCTATTTATCCGGACTATGACAGCTGTTTCCAGTTACATGGCTGGGGTGTTTTGCATATGCAAGTATATGACAATTTGGTA
>JAUZSU010113655.1:0-19529 GCA_034780255.1 Parotocinclus maculicauda
AAATATTAATATAAACACACACACCCACACACACACACACACACACACACACACACACACACACACACACACACACACACTTCTTTACACTTGCCAGTTGGACAGCAGAAGCCCAGACACGACGCCCCCACCACAGAGCACTGGAGCAAACTTTGCACACAAACAATCATCTACGGTACACAAATTCATGCATGCTTTTTTTGTTTGCGAGGCCGAGCGGTGTCAGAGCGATGCAATGGGATCTTTTTATCACAGTCAAAGATCTAGTCAAGCCACGGCACACCTGCCAGCACCCGACAGGCAAATTGGATTTGTGGAGATTGGTATTGTGCAGGCAAGACAATGCTGCTAAACAACTTCATTTGTCCAAAGACACCCCCTCACCGCAGCCTTGAAATAATAAATCAATCGCTGCCGTAGGCCGGTAGATCAAACGCAGAAACGGGAAGTCTTACCTTGTTTCCTACAGTGGCCTGAATGGACCTTCTTTAGCTGGCGGTCCTTCTGTAGGCCAGTGCGCTGCATTTGGCACTCGCTTCTGTAGCTCCTCCCATCACTGGCACATAGTGGCTCGGGGCTTATCGGGCATGAGGACGGTGGGGCCAGTGTTTCCATTTTCCTGGTCTGTGGGTTCAACACGCATATCACGCTGCCAGTGTTTTGGATCTCACGGCACGGATCTGAACATGTGAGAAAGAGAGGTTTAGATTTAGTTTCAAATGGTTTTCACACTTTTAACATACATCTTAAAGATCAATGTCATGTTCACACTGACTTTTCATGTAAGCAATGTCACACTTCATTTAACTCGAATTTTTTAAACAGATCAAGAGAACCTTCGATAAACACATGAGACACAACTATAAGTTGATAAGTTGATTAATCTTGCACGTCAGCTTGTAGGAATTAAATTTTAGAACAGCTTTAAATATGGGATGCTGTTGGGTTTTATCATAAGTGATACATCAACATCACTTTTGAGTTAAAGTCAGGACTTGGCCATTACACAATACTAACCTTAGTTTCTTTAACAATTTTTTGGTAGAATGACTGAGGGTGCTTAGGGTCGCTGTCTTGCTCCATCCTCTTTACATTCATTTGAAAGGCAGATGTCCAGATATCTTCCTTAAAAAAATGGTATTATTTCCACTACTTATAAATAGTATAATTTAGAGTTCATTGTTTTGTAAATGATGGTAAACTGTCCTGAACTATGTACAGCAAAACAACCCTAAACCACAGTACTACCACCACCATGTTTCTCCGATAGGATAATGGTCTTATTCTGCAATGTAGTTTTTATTTTTACAAAACATAATTTCCTGCTTATTCCAAAAGGCTCTACAATGCTGTGTTCCATTAAACTGATGTATTTCCAATAGCCTTCCGGATTGTCAATGTGCCAAGTGATTTTTTTAAAGAACTTTTTAATAGCTTTCTCCTTGCAATCCTGCCACCACTGTTGTTTAGTGATCTCCTGATGGTACACTCAAAAACATTAACATTAACCATTGTTTTTTTTCTGCAGAAATACACAGTTATAAGTTTGTTAATATTCAAAAGCATTTAATCACTTTGCTTTGTCACTTCAATCTTCAACGTAACACATCCTCCGACAGCTTCGTATATTAATCTGTAGAAAAGCCACTTCTTACACTTTACAATAAGTGTAATAAATTCAAAAGTCTATTCAATTCACAAATAGCATCAATTTGGTGGCATTTCGATATATTCATGTGCATGTGTATATCACAATTTTATGTGTTAGATGTTAACATGTTTACTTTATTTTTATAAAGAATTCAATAGTTCTCAGTCAATAATTCACTTTCTTATCAGCTTGATCCTGGACAGGGTAACCAGGCAGGAACAACTTCCCACAGAAAGGACCCTCCACCTGGGGACAGAACCCAGGACCTTTTTGATGTGAGGTGACTGTGCTACCCTCTGGGCCACAGTACCACCTAACAGTATTTGTAGTGTGGTATTTTTTTCTCTAAGTAAACTTGTGACCTATACAACTGATTTTGTGGAAGCCTATACATTGTTTTGTTTGTAAGCGTTAAGATCCTTTAAGTGGCTAAGAACCACTGAGAAATCACTAAGAGTAGAGCTTTATTAGTTTGCTTTATTACCCTGCTGAATTAGCTAATCGAAAAGGCAACGCAGTTGTTTTATCATTGTTGTAGATAGACCTACAGGTCCCAAAGTACAGATTGCCCTACTGATCTCTAAGAAGCAAATACTAAATGAACAAAAAAATCTCTGTACAACACAGTACTTGATACACAATTGCAAGTACCTTGTCCTAGAGAAATTGCTTCCACACTTCGCCCACTTTCGACTACCTAATGCGTACATCCTTCGTGTGCATCTTCTAAAGACATTGGAAAGATGAAAGCCCTATCATGAATGTCATAATGGTCAAAGATTTTATCTGTGAAGTTTCATTTGTCGAGGAGAACACATGGCTGATAAGTGATGCGAAGGGACTGATGGGTGAAAGGGAACTGATAGAGTTGGGTGACCGCAGGGCTCAACTGGGCCATGGCAGCATCACATATAATAGTAACTGAAATACCGTGTTACTTACTGAAATAAGTGTGACAGTCTTGCCTGCCTCCACTCATTTCGACAAACAGACAATGGGCTTCTCAGACACTTTCACAGAGTAGAACAATGAAATGCTGTATGCAAGTGATTCACATCAGAAGATAGAGAATGAGACAGACAGTTCGAGAACACGAGCACAGAATGGGTGGAATAAAGATTAAACAAAACTAAATAAGAACAAAGGGATTTAGAAATAAAGAAACAATCAGTACAGAAAAAGAGGAATGAATTGGCAAAGAAAAGAAAATGCAGACAAAGAAGTAGGCTGATTCAAATGCTTTGGATTAAAGACAAAGCATTTTACATAAAAGAGCCCAAAGCATGGCCAAGGAGAGAGGAAGTTAGAGGACAGCAGAAGTGGTGTCAGGTCAGGCACAGTGTAAATTAGCACAATTAAATGACTCACTTAGAAGGCTCCAAGCAAGCAATTCAAAATTCTTTTTTTTTATTTTGCCTTTACCTTTTGTTCTTTTATTCATTTATTCATTTTACATTATCTGATAAAAAGCTAAAAGAAAGTTACCAAAGCCACCACCATTAACAATCTCAAGCTTGAGTTTTGCTAGGATTGTTTTCCCCCGAATGAATAACGATGCTCTGTCACAACCAGTTGTTGCAACAAATGAAGACCATTCAAGGTCATAGTTACCCTCCCAAGGAGTGGTCACCAAGATCAAGGGGTGTAATTCATAAGTCCGCCATTAGAGAAACACTGGAGAAAGCCGATTCTCTCCTAAAAAAACACTGTTCACCATCTGTTTGCTATAGATCGTGTGGGCAAGTCATAAAGCTATTTAAAAACTTTTGTGGATGCTTGAGACCAAAATATAACTATTTGGCTTAAATGAGAATCATTACGTGTAAAGAACCTTGTCCCTTCTGTGAAACATGGTGGTGGCTGTATCTTGATTTGGGCATGTTTTGATAAATCTGGGGCAAGACTGATAAAACAGTTATTCATGACTGAACAATGAATTCCAAATTACACCAGCAAATTGTAAAGGAAAATGTCAGGACATATGTCTCTGGATCTCAAGAGATTGTGGGTCAGGCAGCAATACAATGACCTTAGTTATTCATTAAAAAAAACTCTACCAAGGAACTGTGTTAAATAAAATATTTAATATTTTGGAAAAAAATATTAAAGTCCAAACATGAGTCAAATAGAATCAAAATCGCAGTGTAGAAGTTGTTCTGTACAGAGGACTGGGTTAAAATTCCTTCATGCTGATGTGCAGGACTGATCAGCAGTTACCAGAAATGTCTTGCTGAAGTTATTGATCCACAAGGGGGTATAAAAGATACAACATGTAATATTGGATCTGTCTCCTTTATGTAACTAGGCTCTTTATCCACATTTAGAACATATCTAATGGTGAAAATCTAATGGTCATATTTCTGCACAATTATAGAAAATGATAAAGGACTCACAAACTTTCAAGCATCTTCTGTATTTATCTATGTAAACTGACATCATTCTGCCTAATTACAATGCAGGCTGGTAGCTTTACCAGATCTAGATTGAAAAAAAAAAGATTAAATAGAATAAAAAGATATATATATATATATATATATATAATTTTGCTGTAGCATTCACAAGAGTATTGTTGGTAAGATAATAAGATAATGTAACTTTAACATTTAGAATGCCAACCAAAGCAATATGGAACCGGGCTGCATAGGAGGCTTCACATAATCTTTGACTCCGCCCATATTAAGTTATGTGATCCAGTCATAATAGCTCTAAAACCCCTACCAATAACTACCATTAACAGAATACAACCAAGTCAGATATCCAGCTATCCAGTATCCTAGCTCAGGCTTCTTGCTCCAGCTGCTCAATTAGATTAGCTCCATTGCAAAAAGACATGCTTAGTCGAGTCTGACATGAGCAATCAATGAGCAATAGCCTTACCCAGTAAACGAAAAGATGATTGAAAGACATAATAAATAAAGACATAAAGTCTTTGTCATACTTTAATACAATTGGAAAATTGGAAGTTTGGCCTACCTAAAAATTCAAGGTTGGTAGTAATTTGCTACATTTAGTGCAATTACAGTAAATCCTTATAAAATAGCAGGCACCTATTAGGGTTATTTTAAAATATTACACAAGTCTTATGTTTAATCATCATCATCATATTATTATAATTATTATTATAAATATCATCATAAGCATTATGGCTGGTTGCCAACAAATTTGCTTTCACAAATAAGAGCTTGTGCAGACATGCAACATATATTGTACTGTTTTAATATTTATTTAAATTATGTAACATTTGAGTTGCAAAATGAGTCAATCAGTATTAATACACATTAAATATATTGTATTTAAGAAATTTTCATTACAGCAATGGTTACTTTTGTGCTATACTTTGTGCTTTTCTACCCAAAATCAACCAGTTACCATCTTTTTGTGATTAAATCTAATTCAAGTTGGCTGAAGTGAAGGACATCTCTGGTACATCAATGGTCAACGATATTACAAACATTTATCACCTGCACAAATGGTCAGCCAGCAATTCATGCAAGCTTTCACAAAAACATGTGACCCCACTGTGGAAATGTGTCAACTATTAATGTTTAGTTCCGCCTGAACATTGATTCACTCTTACTGCGTGTTTCTGTGCTACCCAGGATCTCTGTATTAAAAAGTCTGTTTACGACTAGTGTAAACTACTTTACAACAATGGCCAGGTCTGATTTAAGAAAAGCCATTAGGCTGCCCAAAAAGCAGTACTGTGATAAACCAAACAAGATTATGATGGTTGTTAATACAAGCACATGTGGAAAGGACAACAAAAGATAACAGATTATAAATCCATGCCTGGCAACAATGCCATTGCCTTGCTTCTGTAACAGCTTAGCGTATGACTCGTCCTTCAGACACACCACTGAATCCACCACTGATGTTTTAGGTACCAGAGGGTGAAATGTGAAGGTATTTTTTAACTGTTGTGCATTATATGCAGTTTATGCTGTATTTAAAAAAATCTGCATTTATCTGATCTAAAACATACAGTTTTACACAGTTCCCAAAAGCAAATAAAAATAACTATTAAACAACGAGACAAATTATTATACTTTGTCATTTATTTACTGAGAAAAACAACCAAATATTGCATATCTATGATGGGCAAAATATTATGAAATGTGAGTAATCGACTTAAAAGGGCAGTTAGAATAATGTGCAATATGCAAGCATATACACTTAATTAAAATAATTAATTCTTATATTTGGCTTTAGTTTGGGTCCTTTTCTGAGTATTGTTTTTTCCCTTATAACATTTAGGGAATTTTTCTTTCCCTTTTTTAAATATTACTTTTTCCTTATAATATTTAGGGAGTTTTTCCTTTTCACTGTTGCCACGGGCTTGCTCAGTTAGGGCTTTCGGCCTAGATATTTTAAAGCTGTTTTAAGACAATTCTTCGTTGTAAAAAGCGTTTCGTAAATAAATCTGACTTGGACACAAATACTTTATCTGTTTGTATATATCATGTGTCAAGTATATCATGACAATCATGTTCATTGAGAACAGCTGGCAGTGAACTTGACTTTTATTGTTTATTTCCATCTGTTTGTTAGATGTGCAGGTTTGTATTATATTTATGATTGCTGGGTGCTATTTGGTATATCCCAAAGGGCATAAGGGAAGAGCATTGTCTCTGATGCTGATGAGAAATTACTTGTCCTTCAGGGAGTAGGGCTTTTACCAGGCCAGGCCTCCCAGGGGGCCATCATTTATGAAGATGACTGCTCCTTGTTTACTTCTAACCTACAGAGAATTGATGCACATCCACACTAGAAGCTCCCAGAAAACTGATGGAGAAACAGTAACTATGTTTGTTTAAAAATGCAAACCACCATTCCACAATTCCAATCTCATTAAAAATAAAATAAAATAAAAAAAAAAACGAGATAATAAATCATCAAAAAAACATCATTTCATAAGCCTACAGATTTACAAGTCAAAAACTGACAATGATTCATCGACGTGGGATTAAAATGCAAAATATGTTTGTCTATTATTGTA
This sequence comes from Parotocinclus maculicauda, assembly GCA_034780255.1. Taxonomy (NCBI): domain Eukaryota; kingdom Metazoa; phylum Chordata; class Actinopteri; order Siluriformes; family Loricariidae; genus Parotocinclus; species Parotocinclus maculicauda. The sequence continues at coordinate 6,648 of JAUZSU010113655.1, forward strand.
GACAAATTTATTATTGAAGACCAGATTAAATCTTGCAAACAATGTAGAACTTTAGTCCTAATTAATCTAGGAACATGGAAATTGGGATTTCTAAAACAATAGATTTTTCAGTCACACAGCACCATGCATTAGTCTTAGGCCACCATTAGATATGTTATTAGCAATGGTATAATGATCGTAAACATCATATTGTTGACGACTGGACCCAAAAATTTTAAACTTGGGCTTGTCAATCTATAATGCAGTACTCTTTTCCACTGATCTTAATTTCAATCTTCGAAAGCTTTAGCGTGTCTTAGATTTTTTAACCTGTTCTGTTAGGGTTCCCACCTGTTGCCCCGAAGCGTTCGGCCGTCCTCACCGGTGGGCATTACAGAGCAATCGGTGAGGCGGTTTATATCCAGTGTCCAATTTACGACCTGATTCTGAACAGCTGCTTCTCCTGCTATTTAGGTGTGGGTTTTAGCGCTGTTTGTTGCCAGGTCGTCTTCATTCGGTACGCGTGCTCGACCACCGGCGCGCTCGCGCCCTTACGCGCACCTTTAGGGATAGTGGGTTACGTCGTGGGGCTTTTAGTGCTGACGGACGTGTACGGGGGGAACCCCCAAGGTATTTTGTATTTTTAGGAGCACTTTAAGGGTCTCCCGTCCCGTACTCGTGCGCTCCTCGCACGCTTGAGCTCACGCTCTTCCGTCTAATAAAGTCATTTTGGAATTGCTAAAACAATGTTATATCTAACTTAATGGTGGCCTAAGACTTGTAAATTACTCTGAACTCTATTGAATCAAATACCAGATGTGTAATGTGTTATTTCATAGACCATTTCAGATTTCATGATCAACACTGCTAATAGTCCATGAGCCTAAACTAATAAAAATTACTTTTTGGCATCACTGTGGATACATCATTTTTCTGACCCTATTTCCATACTTATTAATGCGTATGATGCCAATCTTACCAGACAATGACAACAGAACTCTGCAGACAATGAGATCTACAATAAAATGCTGAGAGAACTGTGCACAAGGCCCCCCAAAATTTATATTGCTTCGACCTACTGTCACAGCAGTCTGCCTGAATGAATTATGCTAAATGAAGACAAGCTAAACCCTGGAAGCCAGCAAGGTAAGGCACATTACACACAATACATCCAGTGCCTGAGGGTGGAAGGAAATGAGAGTGCACTTGTCTGGGAACAAGAAAAAGATGTCTGTAAGATGTCATTAAAGAGTCTAGGATGGCTGAGAGCTCTTTAGTGAACAGAACACATTCAAAATCATGATTCAAAAACCTTAGCTTGATACAAAACAACAATAAGCCTAATCAGACTATACAAAGTTTCACAGCATACCAGGTGAGGTAGGTGGAGCTGTCAGAAAGCAAAGTCATTTATCTGAAATCCTCAGCGTATGTTAAATATGACATAAATATGACATGTTTTAGCCCTTTTCCACAGATTAAAACAGTTCGCAGGGGTTTTAAGCGAAATGGTTGTAAGAGTTTGGTCAAAATACCAAAAAGATTCTGAAGCACAGCACCTTTTTCACCCTGACTGAACAGCAAATTTTGACTGCCTGCTCCTTTAAATACTAATGAACCTCCCCATCCCACTCTCTCAGTGATTCACCGCAAATCATACACATTTCATGACTAAAATTAGCAGCAAGAAACACTCTGATGACATGTTACTCTGTGATTTTGTCTTACATTCAACTGACAACTTTACTATCCTTGCAGATTCTGTAACACCAATATATTACTAGAAATTAGTACTAGAAATAAATTATACTGCACACAAAAATAAAATGAAATCTCCCACAACAAAATATCCCCACCTTTTTGTAACCAGTCTATTTCATTCTATTCTCTGTTCTGCAGCGTTTTTAATGGACAGCTGGTAGTTAACCCCACTTTGGGGAAGAGTTCTGTTTTCAGTATGCCATTGTAATATCAGATGTGATCCACTGTGATCAAGCTATCTGCCCCAAATAATAAAAGAGTAAAAACACACTACATGTTAATATTATATGCTACATAGCTCCAATTTCAACTACAAATGTAATATACAGTTACACAGTTTTCCCGAATTATATAGTGGGATTTTTTGTATAAAGCCGTCTAACATACTTTAAAATATTTACATATTTTGGGGCAGTTTTTGCCTTATTTAGCTTGGATGTTTTATCCAATTATGGTGTCTGCCTTTGAAGCTGGGGGTTGATGTAGACAGCAAAAGCAGTCCCCATGCTTTAATGTTAGCCTCAACATAATGTTTAATGCATAATCTATCATTTATGTTAATAAAATGGAACTTCTTCATACACATACTTCCCAAGCAGTAGGTAGAATTGCTCAGATGAAGAGTGGGATCATTCTAATATGTCTGTAAGGTCTGATTTCAAAGCTTTTGGGTTGACAGACACAGAATAACCTCGGCATGACAGGAAATAAAAACACAAACTCGTATTTAATAAAAATTTGGTGTAATAAAGGCCTGTTTACTTAATTAGACCTTATACATCAACGTTTGTATTTATTTGCCCAATTTATGTTCATTAAGCTTATTTAAAGAACTGAAGATGTGAGCAAAACCATTTTTAGTTGCGCCAATTTTTTTCCTCTTTAACTATGCCAACAGTGCCCAGTACAGCTGGCCCACATTTACTAAAGCAACCAGGCAGTAAAATTATATGAGATAATGAGTGGACTCACCGCAGGAGCCGAAGTGCTGGAGGCGAATATTCTTCTGGGTGGAGCAGGCTTTCATATTGAGCTCACATTCACTGGGGTAATCCAGTCCGTCACTCCCACACACCACTTTCTTAGGCACATTCTCGCAGCCCAGCGGACACATGCACTTAGCGGAAAGGCCATCAGATGACTGGATGCATGTGCTACCATAGCTACAAGCCACCTTGCTGCATGGGTCCTTCAAAGCTGAAGACACAGAGGAAACAAATGTGTTCAGTAGACTGGTTTTACTTCCCCCTTGCAGTGAATAGTCTCACTTGGATACTCAAGTGACTCCCCAAAAGCTGGTGCTGATGTCTACAAGCAGCATAAAGTTTGCCTAGTTGCTTACACTCAGACTGTAATTCACAATAGGCGTGTATTAAACATATTAATAAATAATCAATATTGTATTTATTTACGCATTTACATAAGAATTCATCTCAAACACAAAGTGAAAACCACAATAAATGGTATTGTCCAGGTGACTAAGTTTCTTGCTCATGCTTTCCCTTTCCATTGCCACCTTTGGTTTCAATATTCAGGGTTTATACCCACATCTCTGTTAAGGATTTTTGATACACTGTGGATTGGTTAAAGTGCTATTAAAATCACATAGTTAATTTATTTTCTGTGTTAATTCAAACCAATACAGGGCTGCAAGGAGCTCATCCATTGCAGTGCAATGCATGTGCATGTACATTTACATTTACGACATTTAGCAGACGCCCTTATCCAGAGCGACTTACAACTTATACAGTCTTACAATTTAAGCAATTGTGGGTTAAGGGCCTTGCTTAAGTCCAGTGCCTTAACCGCTAGGCTACCCCAGTCCCTGTACACATGAGCACTCATTCACTCATTCACTCACTCACTCACTCAGTCACACTAGGGTACTTTAGACAGGCAGAATGATCTAACACATGTCTGTGAAATGTTGGAGGAAACCGATTTACCAAGAGAAAATCAGTACACTAGAAGAACATGCAAACTCCAGATTCTGGACATTCAGGGTTTGGAACATGGAACTTAGTTACTGTTAGACCACCAGAGGTAGTTTCCTCATCCAGTCATACCCCCTCCCTCAGACACTTTAGACTGACTCCCTCAGTCCATTAGTGGGCTAATGCACCATCCAAGCACCTCAGTTCCTCATATTAAACGAAATCACACTCCATTATTCAGTAATCAGTGCAAATGCCTTTTCCAAGCAAAAGTCAACGTTCCATAAAAAACTGAAAGTTGACCAAGGAAAATGCTCCACACAGCAGTTAGCCTGTCAAGTGATTTCTGTACAGACCAGTTTTTCAGTCGCATATATAACACTGGCCAATACATTTTCAACATTGTCCCATAAACTAAAAGACAAGACCGTATATGTATTTGAAACTATTTTTCGAATCTCACTACCAGATGTGGTCACCCACTTTACAACTAACTAAAATTAATTCTCAGCTTTAATATGGTGTGTAAAAAAAACAGTTTTAGGATTTGAACAAAACAAATTTGGATTATATTATGCATCCACGGTACGTTTTGTAAAATTTGTTATGTGATGTTGTGACACATTATGACACAAAAGTCTTTTATACTCCAATAGCTCTTCAGTCCAATTGGACCAGACAGGATGTGATTTGTTGCTCTTGCACTTTAATTGGTCTTGGGCAAGATCCAACATCTTGTTCCCGCTTCATGACTGGGACACCCCACAAACCCTGTGACTATCCCAGAGCTTAACATGTGCTGCAGTAACAAGGTAATCAACATTTAGTTCAATTATAATGTTATTTTAATGTTTGTGCTGATTGATGTACATAAACATCCTTGAAAAGACACACAATATGCATACTGCCTTATTGATACAATATCATGTTTTTGCCGTAATAGTGCCTTTGGAAGCTGATATCTTTTCAAATGTCATATCTGTAAGGATGGAATAACATTATGAGTCATCAGGTCTACTAAAAAATTACAGTGCACCCAGGTAGGTCGTACAACCCTGTCAGACCGGATGAAATGTGGAAACTGCTCACATAATGCCTGTTTCGGGCTGAAATAAAACTGTAAGGTACAGTTATGGGTCATCCATTAATACTGGCATTAAAGCTCAGGTTAAAATGAAGGACAGCACCCGAGCAGTACCACCATCTCCTCCGTGGGAGTGTGTTACACCAGATGGCACAGTGTTGAGGCTTAGTCGTGGGTATGGAGACATGGCTGTGCGACTCTCTGAATTAAGTCACAGTTCGCTGAATTTACAAACAAGTCCTTCTAATTTACACTGCACTGATTCAAGCAGGCTTTGCATCCACAATACAGTCTCAATTGCTACACTTCAGAATTCCTCCATTGTAGCCAAGAGGACCTAATCATCCTATTTTTCAGCACTATGAAAATAAGAGAGCATTTTTTTTCCTCCAGACGACTTTGTCTCTACCTTATTAAGTTAGTTATTCTGAAATCGGAAAACAGACTTTGTGCTTATTGGAATGAAATACATTTTGATAAATTGAGACATTTCAAAGGTCCATCCAATCACTATCATTATTCTTTATTTATATATTTATTTACCTGAAAATATTCATACAAGCCTTTGAACAGGGCACAGATAGCAGACAGGAAGCAAACAGGGAGTGGCACTTCAGAGTTGGCTCCGTTTCATTTCCTACAGACCAGTGGACCTAATGTTTCCAGGCCCACACTGGTATATTGCCTATTATAACCCTCTTTGTCCACGCCTTGAGTTTTGCATATCATTTTGAAAACTGCATATCAGCTCACAATCCCATGGTGCATCATTTGCTGCCTTTATTCTGCATCAATTAAAATCGACTCCTGTCTGCTTGTCTAGTTAAAAACAAATCTGTTCTTCCATCTTTCCAAAGACCACTGTTTACTCGTTTCTTTCGTTTTCATATGCCACATACATATTCGTTTGTAAAATACAACTAGCCTGTGCTAATAAATGGATGGGATCTATCTGGTGGGTAACCAGATAGCACTGTGTAAATATGTGCTATATAAGACACTGGTCTAGCTTTAAAAAGACCCTTTCCTCCTTCTGCTTTTCTCACACTTCACACCACTTTAACTGGTTCTTACAAACTCGCTAAACCAGGTAGGATCAGGGTTAAAAAATTCTCCCCTCTTTGCCAAGAAGTGGAAACTCAATAGAAAATGGTAAAGAGTAAGCTCATTCAGGATCACTTAATGGCATCAGAGGCATTGGTCTTCAGATTTATTATTACAATTTTTTTTTACTTTGACTCATAGTTTCCTATCTATACATTTGAGTTTACCTCAGAATAAGAGGAGAAAGTATATATTTGATGACACTTGTCATATCTTTACCAACAATCTAGGTATGAATATACTAAAATATTTACCATTGCTGCTAGTCAAGTACCATTGCCGTCCTGTCCGCAGAGCACTCAGACAAATAGGTGTATATCAGCATAAATTAGACACTTGTTAAAAATGTTCAACTAACAGTAAATTGGATCTATTGTGAAACTGTGGTAGCTAAATGGTACGGCTCTGGACTCAAAAGATTATAAGCTCTGCCAAGCTGCCACTGTTGGGACCTCAAGTACTGAGCTCAACTGTGATTAGCTTTTGAATTAGGCTATTTTTAAATGCTGAAAATATAAAAAAAGCTTACTTAGAGGGTGGGCGGTGACAATGTTTAAGTTAAAATGACATTAACATTAGCCAGTATCAGAGAGGCCTATATTTGCATCAGAAGTTACTTGATTCCTTTGCGACTTTGCAGACGATTAAACGCCTTGCTGACTTTACAAAGTCTATCAGACTGTGGAGTGGTAGAGCCTAAATTCTTTAGAGATCGCTTGGTGATCTATTATATCCTGTTCAGGTCCTAAGAAAGTTTTTTTGTTCCTATCATAATACACTGCTACAAACATGTTGTGAAGATCATATTCTAACAGCACTCTGTTATTTAAATAAAACAGTGTGCCCACACGTCTTATCCGACTGATTGAAAACACTTTAAATAAATTAATCCTAGAGGTTCATATACTTTGGTCACTCGTAGATATGTATTCATTACCCTCAATTAATAAATTAGCAAGCAAAATATAGTCTCACTGGTTTAATTGGGTTCTCTATGTACTTTTAGAAGTTGTGCAATTTTTTTTTTAATAAATAAAAAAACCCTTTAAAATCCTTAAGGCATAAAGCACAGTTATAATGAAAGTGATTACTCCTGGCTCGCTATGAATTTATACTGATCACAAAAAGTGATGAAGAAATGAAGTCATGAAGAAATATCCCCTAATTTTTGTAAGCAGTATATTTAAAATACTTTATATGACTGCATATGTGGCACAACTGGTAAGAGCTGTTGCCTCACTACGCCAGTTGGACCACCAGTTGCATTAGGACAACTGGCCTCCCTAAAGTGCCCCAGTGTGTGTAAGTGAGTGTGTGTGTGTGTGTGTGTGTGTGTGTGTGTGTGTGTGTGTGTGTGTGTGTAAGTGTCATGAATCAGCTGTTTTTTGTTAAGTGATGAGTGAAACTACTTCACCAAAAGGTGATTTCCTTATAACCCTCTTAACAGGGATAAAACAGTTTTTACCAGGAGTTTTAATACTTGAGGGGACTATAATATAAATGATTGCCTTTAGCAAAATAATGATGAAGGATGCTGTGGGCAAGTAATTTTTTTCTCAAACGTTTTTGTTTTCTTCTTCTTTTTCCAGAACTTTCCTCCTACAAACTCTTTCTGTCACACTTCCACACGCCCCCATACAAACCCACATAGTCTCAGTGCGTAGTGTTTTCGACTCACTGCGATGTATGAAGCCAAAAATAGACAGAACGTGTCAACACAAAGGGAAAACCTTTTCTGCGTGCACTCGCACACACGCTCGCACGAACACACACATGCACATGCACACAAATTTGTCTTTATATCATTGTGGGACTTTCCGTTAGTAACCAAAATCTTTAAGGTATTTTGTTTTTTCAAAAGAAATTTCTAGGTTTTGTTAAAAAGCAATTTTACTTGCAGGTATCAGCCAAATGCCCCCACAAGACAAAATAAAATGTCCGTTCTTTCTAACCTTGTGGGGACATTTGTTCACACAATGAAATATAAACTTGACCCCCTCCCACACACCACACATATGCACATTCTTCATTTCCCAACTTCGTTGGGAACGTTCTCCCACCAGTCACTTGTGTCATCCTCAAAGCTGCTCAATGATTCATTCTTTTGATGTATTTCTTCAAAGGGCTTATTTTACTGCAGCTGTCTTCCTCTTTTCCATTCTTTACCGTTACTGCTGCATACAGAAAATCAGGCACCAAAAATGATAAAACACGCCACTGTTGCTGGAGCTCAAAGGCCAGACACTTGCAACGCTATTGTTTGTATTCTGCATTTCTTTGCTTTCGGCACTGCTCAAAAGCAAATATAAGCAGCGGTAGTGTGTAACTTTTACAAAAACTTTATTTTTGTATTGTCTAAATTGCTTTATAGTAAGTATTGTGGCGTGTTGCACTTATTCTTAAGTACATATATAAAGACCAACATGCAAAACAAGACTATGACCCTGTTTACACTCATTTTATGTGCAATAAGAAGGACTGTATCCAGAAAGGGTTAAGACACACATAACTGTGTGTACATGCACCCAAGAATGAAAACCAATTCAGGAGGTGGCTTAAGAAGTACTAAAGCTACATATAAAACATGTAAAATAAGGCTTCTGCCTTCCAAATCTGTGTTGGATACACAGCATCCAACTCCCCTACAAACAGAGAACATTTCATCCATGGAATCCACAAAATCCATGAAAGTAATTTGAGCAGATACCACTGTCCTTAACACTATATTAAACAATGTCATTTGCTTCTAAACATTAGCTCCTGAAGTTGGAGTGTACCTAAATTTAAAGTGTCCATATAAAAGTTTGATAAAGCAATCATCTTATGCAAATAAAAACTTGAAACACTACAGGAATGCTGACAGGATACAGTAATTGGATTTCAATATAGCTGACTGGAGACACGGCAAAATTTGAACCAGCATATTCGAAACCCTACCTAGTTTCAACAATATTATGGCAATTTTGGAATTTGCCTTTATGTCCGATATATTTGTTATATTTGTTTTAAAAGGGATTTGCCTGTGTATCGCATTCCCCACGTATGTGTGTGTGTGTGTGTGTGTGTGTGTGTAATGTGCATTCCTAAATGGCTAATGTTACACATTACAGTCTTTCTTGATGTAACAACAAACAAACCAACAAACAAACATATAACAAACCACTCAAATAAAATTTAAGCTACGTATTGACAGCATCACTGCCGAGGGTGTGTCAGGTCGCATGCCATTCTGAGCTCAATCTACATCCAGTATGCTATGTTTGTACTGCTCATGAGATGTGAAGATTTTAGATTGCTATTCATAACTGCACTGTTTTCTACTACAGGTTGGGTATTGAAATATCTCTTACATTATAGCAAGATATCTGATACAATGTTCACAACAGGGTTCTACTGTGTATATACTTATAGTATTACACAAGTAGACTATTAATATCTATTTAAAATAAACAAAAGCGTTCATCCATCAGACGAATGAGCAATTAATTCTGGACATGCGTACGGCCATACATTTTTACTGCACATATTGTAACGTATGACACTAACTGCATGAGGTGAATTTTGACAGGCTCTGCGTTGTCTACCTTAATCTGAGTAAAAAAGAGGTTGAATTCCTCGGCTAGCAAGGCACTACAACTGGTCCTTAATGCCTGTGTAGCTAGTGAAGTGTTGAATGCCTTTCCATACACACCAGGGGTCCCCGTCACTGACGTGACTTCCATATTCTTATATAGGTCACCTTTTCAACGCTGGCTCTCTCAGCATTGTACCTGAGCACTCTGAATTTGTCTATTCCCAGATATGAAGGCTGCATTTCATTCTCTAATACTGTCATATGCAGAAAAGTAAAGTATACAGTATACTGTAGTATAGAATAGTATACACATAACTATCTAAATTTTTAATTTACAAACTTATCCAAGTGTGTGCACTTAAAACAGTCCTGGACTTGGTGCTTTGGCCCCTTCATGATTTTTAGACATCTGTTTGCTGGAGTGACACAAGAAAAAAGGTCAGACTAGTCTAGGTGTCATAGGAGAGAGAATTTGTAGCCATTCCTAATGTTGATGTAAACACAGTCCAGATTGCCTGACCTCTTGTGGGACATGTTACATGTTGGTAAAAATTTAGGAAGAAACGAGAGGGTAAACAAGGAAGAAAAAGTGGTGATTGCTGTGAACTTCAACAGTCATGTTGTTGAAGATAAAACGACAGAAGGGAGAGCTAGGAGTGGAAGAGCTGAAGAAAAAATGGCGCTACTGAAGTCCCCAACTACAATAAAGGAGGCAGTTCGCTGTTATGACTAGTAGTTCTGAACTGATTTGTGTGATATGATGTAATAATCTTATATTTTATAACTGAGTGGAGATGTAAATGCCAAGTAGCCAGGGTTCATAAGCAACCATTCTTTAGACTAGCTTGTATCCTAGTCTGGCAACTCCTAGTCCTCAATTAAAAAAAACTATGCTGTCTGCTCCCCCTGGTCAGTGTAGTTATCCATGGAGACTTTCTTTAGTTCACAAGCTCCACTAGGCTGTAAAGGTCAAGCTCATAATTCTCACAGCAAAAGTTTTTGCAGATTTTTTTTGTCTCCATTTTTAGCAAATCTGTTATTGTGTGTAGTAGTCACTCTTGTTGTGGTAATGTTAGATAAAACACAGACAATGAGAACAAACAAAATATAGATTTGGGATGTCATCGTGAATGTGTTCTATTATATTGAGACTACATGATAAATACTAGTGAACTATAAAAACATATTTTTCTTTTGCAATCTGACAGTTAACCCCAAAAGGCAGAAATATAAAAGCATTTTGTTAGGAGAGTACAGTGTGTTCAAGAGAACAGGTGGAAGAAGAATAAGGCCAAGAGCAACGTAAGTGGTTTCAAATTGTTCTACCATAGTGTGGATGGGAGGGGAATCGTTGTAGGGGTAATCCTGAAGAATGGTTATATTAAGAGGTTTTGAGGTGAAGAGAGTCTCTGACAGAGTGAACAGTGTGAAGTTGGAAATTGAACGGGTGATGATGAATGTCATCAGCACATGTGCTCTGCAAGTGGAGTGTGAGATGGAGGAGGAAGATGATTTCTGGATTGAGTTAGATGAAGTGGTGGAGAGGGTAAACAAGGAAGAAAAAGTGGTGATTGCAGTGGACTTCAACAGCCATGTTGTTGAAGATAAAAAGACAGAAGGCAGAGCTAGGGGTGGAAGGGCTGAAGTTGCAGTGATTTTTATTAAATTGGGGTTGGCAGGAGGAAAAGAGGAAGTACAAAGAAGAGGTTTACAGATGAGCTGAGGGGGAACATGCAGGTGGTTGGTGTGACAAAGAAAGATGCAGAGGATAAGGTCTGAGAGATGAAAACAGACAATTCTCTATGGCATCCTCTAATTGGGGCAGCCAAAAAGCGAAAACGTTAATTAAGACAAAATAACAAATCCTGAAATACTTTACTATTCTAATTGCTATACCTAAATTCAGTGCTACTTACTGCAGAGGCAGACTTATGCAGCAGCATTTATCATAAGATTTACTTACATACCTTTATCTTTCAAGTTATAGGCTAACGCTAATATTACAAGAACATTTGTTCTTGTGGACATAGGAAATGTTTATATGTTACAATGTGTGGACATGAGTAGCAACCTGTAGGGACATGCATGCAGCTGAAATGTAACCATAGCAACCACAGTATAAAAGTCAGAAGTTGAGAGACTTAGAACTCACGTATATATAATGACAGTGTTTGGTGCTTTGTATTATTTAGCTGTAGGCATGCAATTCTACCATTTTTAAACTAACTCCTGATTACTATGGTATAAGTACAATAACACCAGCTGAAGTGATGTTTAACCTCCGACTTGCCCTTATAACCGGTCAGTTTGTTTTCTCCTATATAACACACTACTGGTTTGGTCTTTAAAACTTGACACAAGATAAAATAATGTTACTAGATGGGTTTACATTATATACAGTCTTCATTTAATTATATTAAATAGATTTTATTTTCATGATCACCATTATCAGTCTTTGCTCATCAAAATATGTATGTTAACTTACAAAATATGATATTATTATAGTTTTTACATAATTATGTGTGTGATTCTTGTTTTTGGAAGACAATTAAACAATCTGAAAGACAACGTAAATGACACGCTGTCCTGTTTGTAATATTCATATATTAGGTATAATAAAAATTAAAAAAAAACAACAACAAAAAATAACAGTAATAATAAAGAAAATACTTTTAAACAACATTTAGTTGTGTGGTTGCCATCTTTCAAGATTTTGCCCAGAAGCTGATATCTAGCATGGTGAGGCAAATTTCAGAACCCTTAAAGAAAAAGAGGAAACACTGTAAATATTAAGCCATTGCTTAAACTGGATGTACTGGTCAATTAAACATATGAAATGTATTTCATTATATCAAATAAACATCTGACAACAGGTTATAAAACACAGAGACAGAAAACTTTATAAAAACCAGAATTTGTGCCATTCTCAAAACTTTTGGCCATGACTATATAAGAGGAAAAAAGCCAATAACCAGTGTGTTGTAGCACTTTGTATGTCTTAAGCGTGAGGAGAATTTCACTCTGCTGGGATATGTGGGATGTAAAACATTGTAGCATCCACTAAAACAGTATCTGTAAATATAATCTTATTGTTGTATTGCTTTAATAAACTCGATCATGCAAAGCCCAAACCCACAGCAGAGAAGAAAACCAAAATGGCACCCAGTGGAACTAAAGGACTGTGTTCTTCTTCTGCATTCCCATAGTGACCTATTCGAACACACTGTACACTTTAGTACCACCACTTTTAGTTCCATATTGCAATATACATCTTTGTTTTATAAATTGACTCTTAGGATAACTGGCACAATAAAATAATACACAAAACCAAAGCTGCTGATTGATTTAAGGATATATATATATATATATATATATATATATATAGTGAGAAATCCCGCTCGTGACTCTCTCTCGCTCTCGCGCTCTCCCAGTCCCGTTTACTAATC